>JBAKBP010032845.1:0-22640 GCA_037953745.1 Lithodes maja
CTTAAATCACTACCACCTCTTACCAGATACACACCACGGGTTCTTCCGGCAATTTATCTTCAGAAGCTATATTCTGGTAACATATTGGTACTATTTTTCACTGGCATCTGTAACTAGACTGATGGTAGAATATAATAGGTATCACAATTCATAAATAATTTTAAGTCTTCCTGATCAGGCTTGCAGAGGAAAATTGCGGGAAATCCTTCGTATACATTCCCCCTTAGCGGATGAGTTGAGGGTTTTTACTTTCCGGGATTTAATAATAATAATAATAATCGTCTGGTTACTTATATAGCGCCCGTATCTCCTCCTTCGAGGATTCACAAGCGCTTGGCTTTCTTTAGTCTACCAGAGACCATTACCCATCCCCCTTGCTCATGGGGAGATGGTAACCGCCGGCTATATCCCAGAAAAACTTCAATCTGAGCGGGGATTGAACGCGAGACCTCGAGATGGGAATCAGGCACGCTGTCAACTGAGCCAGCCGGACGGCTGGCGGTTGACGGCATCAACTATCTTGATGGAGATAGTTGAAGTATTGGTCTTGTTGGCTAATGGTTGGTATATATGATGCCGGGGTTTATCTCGTGTTTTCTGTACTGCTGTTGGTTTATTTATTTATTTATATTTATTTATTTATTTATTTTATTTTTAGTTTTTTGGGAGTTTTTTTTTTTGAGGGGGGGGGGGGGTTGTGATTGTATGTTGTGCTAGTGACATTGTAAGTCTTATCTCATTCTTTACCTCGAAGCATTTTACCAGAATTAATTATTATCCAGCCCCTTAACATTTACATATCTGCATCTTTTAGTGTGTTTCATCAACCTATCCTGTAATATTAGTATTTGAACATTTAATAAGTTATCAATTTAAGTAATGCTTGGCGATAGATCTCATTACACCCAAATAGTATAACCTGTTTTTTGAACACGTAAACAGATGAATGCCCTCTAATTAACCTACATACCAATCATCAACCATGCTTTTGAAGACGCACATAAAACATTTTCTGGAATTAATCTAAGTCTTGCAAATGTAAACATATTCTTCTTCATTACTAACATAGTCCAGCCACATGTTTGTTTAACTCGCATATCACATTTTCTGTTTTCGGCATTACTTTTTCTCTTGAACGTGTAAACATAATTATTTTCCCTATTAACCTAGATTTCCCCACCCACATTTTCTCAAAGTCTTTCTATCTTGCATAAAAACTCTCACTTCAAAACATTTCCTCCTACTCGGCGTTTCTCAGAATGCCTTACCTGGCATCTCAGATTGTTGTTTATTGTCAGTAATACTGGTTGCATCTTGAAAATGAGTTTGTTGTTTATTAATAATATTGTCTGAAATATTATGTGAACTAGAGATTACCAAAAAGAATGTACACCTACACTCATGTTGTTTTGAATGACGTTAAGGTTTGATAATGTTACGTATATGATGTTATAATAGGGTACGGTTAGTTTGAAGATAAGTTAAGGTTACATTAGAGCTAGGCTAGGAAAAGGTTGGATTAGGTTGTGTTGATACTGTACGATAATTATCAAAATTGTAAGTGTAGTTTTGCTTTTGACTATCTATGTAAATATTACAATCAAAGGAATTTTGGTTACTAATAAACGATCTATGCAATATTTGGGTAATAGCAATTTATGAAGCAGCAGGACCAACACAGCCATAACCATAATGTTGTACTGTTGAGTGGAGGTTAATATATTAAATTACTGTTTGCATATTTTTAGTTATGCGTTTATCTGCATGTCACTGAAAGCTTAGCCTACATGATATTCGGGTTGTAAAATATACATAATATATATTTTACTTAATGCTTTGTACATCCATCTTGTCTGCATGTCTAGTGTGATATGAGGTGTGTGTGTGTGTGTGTGGTGTGTGTGTGTTTAATACAGTTTATTGTCATCAAAATACTAAATTGGCATAGTCTGCTGAGCCGTAGCTCCCTAGCAGCCACTTGAATAATTCTTACATGTTATAAGCACCACGCGTTTAGTATTTTATCGTTAGGTAAACATTTACATGTATAATATAAACAACATTTATTTGTATTATTAAGCTAAATATAACTTCACCTGCTATATTTATTCACCCCTTTATAATTTAAGAAGACTGTATCGTGAACATATGTATTTTTGAAAATTTTCTTAAAATTTGCGTACGAAATTGTGAGACTTGATTTCTTGTATTTCATCAATCAATTAGTCCCATACCTTTGGTTCCTGACACAGAACACTGTTATTAAAGAGTGTAGTGCGTGCTTGAGGACACCTCAAATTGACATTATTAGTTCGTGTACAATGATTGTGGTTAACGTGTGTGTGTGTGAGTGTGTGCGTGTGTGTGTATGTGTGTGTGTGTGTGTGTGTAAGAGAGAGGTAGGTCATTCCCGCAGTTGTAGCACTTTATTGAGTATTTTTGTCAACTTTCTTAATGTGTTACTGGGTGCTTGTGTGTGTGTAAAATGTATGTGTGTGTGTGTGTGTTTGTACGTCCATGTGCGTTTGTTTGTGCATTTATGCTTAGGAGTTAACAAATACTGAAAGTGTATTTTAGTATACGCGTAGGTGTTTGTGTAGATATTTGAGTACACATGTAGGTGTGTGTGTGTATGTCGTAGTTTGTTAGCATGTGTGTTGATATATGTGTGTATGTGTTTTATGTGTCTGCTATTGCATGACTAGTGTGATTATATATATATATATATATATATATATATATATATATATATATATATATATATATATATATTTGTTTATGCGACTGTTTGAGAGAGAGAGAGAGTTGAAAGCCCTTTCTTTGCCACTTAAATACTCCTACAATTTTCCTTGTCATCATATTATACTGATTGGCTTCTCTCTCTCTCTCTCTCTCTCTCTCTCTCTCTCTCTCTCTCTCTCTCTCTCTCTCTCACACTCGTCTGCCATTCGTTGTAATGTACGGTAATACATCAAACTTCATTCAGTCAGCATTTCGCTCAGTTCTTAATATTTAAATCATGTGGATTTTGTGACTTGTAGGGCAATATGGTGTCTGCTGTTTTTGTTATATATCTGTGTGTGTGCGAGTGTGTGTGTGTGTGTGTGTGTTGTGACGCATGTCGAGTATGAGCATGCTGTACAGAACGCCCAGTCATGCCCCACTCTCGCTAGGATCGTCAGGGCAGGAACTTTGGCTGTAGTCTGTGTAGAGTTTCCTAACTTAGTTTATGTGAGCCGTTGTACTATAAGTATTATAAATATGTATTTTGTTTTCATCTGAGTCAACGAGTTCTATTTTATATCATTAGTTATAAGTGTTGTGTGTGGGACTTATTTGTAATGATGAGAGGAGAGAGAGAGATTTCGTAACGGGGGCCAGTGAGTGCGCCATGCGGCAGGTAGGCCTAACTCCCCTCCTTCCTCCTCCCTCCTCCCTCTCAGTGCGTGGGAAATCCTTTGTCGATCCCAGATTGAGAGAGAGAATATTACGTAATGATTGCTAGTGGGCGGTCCTTAGTAGTTTGCGATATGCTCACTAGAGGGCCGAGTATAAAAAGGGAAGTCTCGCCACATATTCTTCAGAACTCATTAGGCAGAGCGACTTCTTATATCCCTTGCAACTATATATATTCTTCCGACTGATGTGAACTTTCCCTACTCTCTGTACCGCCTACCTTCTTCTTTTCCCGAACCCTTTTTAACCTCAATGACCCCTTTGGTGCAGATCTAGTCAGCCAAAGTATTATCGCTTGAGTTCTCACGAGATATATGCCTATTAGATAGCCTATTTTGGAAGGGATAACTAGAATAGGATTGATTAATGTTTGTTGCACTCGTATATGCATTTCCCTGTGTATGATTATTCATGTTCCTGTTTTCTGCTGATCTAGGTGATGCTAGACTGGGATGAGGCTACTAGAGTTGTGATTCCCTATGAGTATTAGGTTTTGTTGAACCTGTACAATCGCAACGGAGACTTGGGAAGCCTAGGTGGTCTTTCTGACTGTGTACCGTGGGAGTTTAGCGCGGTGTTGCGAGTGAGGGCTTTTGCCTCTGCCACCCAACACTGTGCTAACTCGTTTGCTTGACTTTGAGAGGATCGCCAGGAGAGAACCAGATACTAGTGATCTGGATCTCTCAAGAGAGCATCCCGTCAATTAACGTAATTTGGCCGCACAGCCTTAAGGACCTCGCTAGGCTACGAGCCGCTTGCTCAGCCATTGTTTCCTAGCCTACTACATCCCAGCTAGACTTTGCTCGGTCAGCAGATACAGCATAGTATTGAAGCTTTCCTTATGTATGTTATTGTTTATGCACTATTGATTTCATGTGTGGCACGCATAGCTACTTTAGAGATTAGTGGCCCCCGAGCACAATCCTAGTAGGCTATTGCCAGTGCATTGTCGGAGTACTTCTTTTATATGTTTGCCATTTACTACTGTCTATTCTGCTAATTCTTCTTATGTCAATTTAAAGCCTTTAATATTAGTTAATTGCCAGTGTGTTGCTTATTGAATTGCTGTTCAAAATCCGATACTTACTTCTTACGAGTATCCGAGAAGCATCTAACTTTATCAGAAGATTCCTTGCTCGATGCTCGAGGACTATTGTTTAACGTAACGTAATAGTGCCGATCCGAAGTAGAGGGTGGAGGACTTCTTAAGTTCTTAGTCAAGGGTGGATTACTTCGGCTTCGGCCAACACTATTCGTTGGTGTTGTTGTATTTACTTCTTTGTTTGATTGTTGACCAGACTAGATAACTCCCGTCTCTTTATTAGTCTGTTGTGAAACGCTAGTACCGAGTTCTTGTATACCCCGTTATAGCAGATAGAACTCTGGAGGGTATTGGTGTTTTTTGTTCGGCTGGCAGTACTCTGGGGTTGGGATCGTGTGTTTCCGTTGTGGCAGCGAGCCATACTCGAGTCCTGTTTGAGAGCCCTAGTGTACCCGAGTGCCCGGTCGTAACAAATGGCGACCTTGCTTAGGATTTTGTGAACAGTATAAATTTTTGCAGAGTTGTACAACATTTGTTTGTTTGTACTTTAGCGTGCATATTGAAGAATATTTTTTTTGTATGGCAATTAGTAGAGCATTTAAGAGACTCCAGTTAATTTAGTAATTAGTGCTTGCATAAGGAAGTTTAACACTTTTGTCTCGAGAATTTTTTTGTGGACTTCAGTATGTCGTGCCCTAGCACTGACGAGGAGCGAGAGATGCCATTTGAAGAGGTGCCGTTAGTAATCAGTGAGGAGGATGCTAGAGTTTTTGTGAGTAAGCGGTACCACGTGACGGAGGAGAGGCTGACTGGGGTGAATGTTTATGGCTTGCACCTGATAGCCAAGGTTTTGGGCCTATCCAATGTAATAGGGATGTCCAAGGGGGAGCTGATTTCCTGGGTGTTGCGTGGGCGACATGGGGTTTCGGAGGAGAGGGCGTTTGGGGGGGTTCCTCCCCAGATCCCCTCTCACTCGACTCCCACAGTGCCGTCCACTCAGTTGCCGGAGGTTAGCACTCTCCCACAGAGGGATGAGAATTGGCAGATTGGAGTGCCCTCGGGCGGTGCACATGTTGGTTCCCCAGTTTTTGCCCCCCCTCCTTCAGTAGTGGCAGCTCCCTCTTCCTGCCTGTCTCCAGATATGATATTTAGACTTGAGCTTGCTAAAATTGAGGCTGAGGCTGAGACCAGGAGGCAGGAGAATGAGACTAGGAGGCATGAGATTGAGGCTAGGAAGCAGGAGAAGCAGCATGAGATTGAGGCAGAGAATGAGACCAGGAGGCACGAGGCTGAGCTTAGGTACGACTCAGAGAAATATTGTGCTCAAATAGATTTAGATAAGACTCGTGCAGAGTCGACAGGGACTCGGATGGGCCGTGAGGGCCAAGTAAGAGAACAGTCCTTGTCCCACTTAGTCAAATTGGTGCCGGCATTTAGTGAAGCTGAAGTCACAGAATTTTTTAATCGTTTTGAGAAGAAGTGTAGGGAGCATAATTGGCCTGAAGAGAAGTGGGCAGCTCTAGTCTCCTCAAGACTTACGGGTAAGGGTCTGAAGGCTTATGATGCACTGCCTTTAGAGTCTTGCATTGACTACCCAGAATTGAAGAGAGCTGTCCTACGGGCATACGAGTTGCAACCAGAAACATATCGATTGAAGTTTCGGGGTGTTACAAAGACTAGGGAGGCGACCTTTCTTGAACATGCCCGGGACTTAAAAGATGCACTTACAAACTGGACACGTTCTGAGAAAGCTGAGACGGCCGAACAGTTGACTGAGCTGTTTCTGCTCGAGCAGTTTTATAAGTGTACTGGTGCAGAAATGACTTTAACTATTAAAGAAAAGAACCCAAAAACTCTACAGGAGGCAGCTGAGATGGCTGACCTCCGGCTATCACTAATTCGTGGGTGCGGGTCTGCCCAGCGTAGTGAGGCAGGTAACAGGGGGCGTGACGCCCCACCCCCCCGAGTTAGTGATATACATTATGCAAACAAGTACAAGAGCCATGATACCAAGACTGACCACAAGACTAGCACCGTCCCATTTAAGAAGGGGCCGGGCCCTTCCCAGTACCAAGGGAAGCCCAAAGGGGAGTTGGAGTGTTATCATTGTCATGAAAAGGGGCACTTTGCAAGAGTCTGTCCTAGCAAACCACCTACAGCAGCTGTGTCTTTGGCCTGCAACATTGGTGTGTCTCCGAAGTCTTCTGAGTTTGCCCGGGGCAGTTCGTCAGAGGCTGAGGCACAGCCAATGCAGAAGCACCTGGGAGGCTCGAACCCTGCTCAGGATGTTTTTTGCGACCATAGAGGGCGGGGTTGCGTGATGTGGGCGGGGCGCAAGCATGGAGTAGAGGTCTTGCGTGATACAGGTGCTTCCCAGACTCTGATGAATAACTTGACTGGCTACCCTATAAATGCGGCTCGGGTGGTAGTGGTGCAGGGTATTAATGCAACTCGGTCATACCCGCTGGTGCGGTTGGAGTTGGAGGTGGATGGTGTGGCACGTGAATTGGATGTCGGGATTGTGGAGAAACTGCCAGTGGAGGGCGTCGACCTTCTTCTCGGCAACGACTTTGCAATGCCCGCTTCTGAGGTTCTACCCTTAGTCGTTGCCGAGAGGCCGGCCGACGTGAGTAGGGAAGAGCAAGAGTGTGTCGAGCGGTGCCAGGCACAACCCATGGCGTGTGCTGTCACCCGAGCTCGGGCAGCTAAAGTGTCACAGCCTAGTCCTCCGTCTTCAGACCAGCAGAGGAACGATCAACAGGAGGAGGCTAAAGCTGGAGTTGGTTTTAAGAGTTTTGACTCGGCGGCTCTCCTGGGTGATTCAGTATTGGCACCTATGTTAGAGTCTGGAGAGGCCCCAGGACCTGTCACAGCTAGTGAGGAGGTAGGGCAGGAAGAGACTCCGAGGCAGCAACGTTACACACGGAGAGAAAAAAGGGTTGCTCAGTTTGATATTGGGGGAGGACTTGGGTTGCTTCGGAAGCATCTAGACAGGTTGGTTCCCTCAGATATTTGTAAACTGCAGTTGGAGGATCCGGAAGTTCAGAAGTGTGGTAATGGTGCTGTCGAGATCAAACACGAGGACGGGGAAGCATGTCATGTGAACCTGTTGGAGGAGTTAGTGAGGCAACCACTTGAGCAGCCTACTGTCCCTGCGTTGGTCTGCCGCGGCCAAGGTGGAGAAGGAGAGGGGGGCAGTAGGGCACAGGTGGAGGAGAGTAGGGATTGTCATGTCTCGGCGGAGCAGTGGGCGGGGGACACGAGTCTGGTGGCTGTGGAAGCGCTAGAGCACCTGCCTGAGCAGCAGTGTGCAGCACTCCAGCACCAGCTCGGTTCATACCCCACTGGTCGTGCCGAGCCCCTGAGTCTCACAACTCGGGCGGTGCAAGATGTTCCACGGGCAGGTCACGTGAATGTTGAAAGACCGTTAGCCTCGTTGTTTCGGTGGTTCAAGGTGGGCGACGAGGTTTTGGCATGGTTGCCAGGTCAGGGTCGACCCATGGCTGCCAAGGGTGGTGGTCAAAAGGAGGACATTGAGCAGATTAGTGAGGTTGGCTGTGGAGTGGATGTGCCCGGTCGTCACATAGCCTCCCAATGCTGCTCTAGTCTAATGCAACAGCCCTACCATAGACCGACTGTATCTGGCCATGTCTCTAAAAGCGGTGATGCTGAGCAGGCAGATGTCGTCACAAGGAATGCGGGGGTGCGCATGTACGGTATCGGCGGGGAAGCCTTAGCTATAATGAACTATGGGAGTGACTGCACAGGTGGTACTGATTGTCCCTCTCATGACCTGGCTGTTCTAGGGACGAAGGTGGAGAAGGAGGGAGACTACAGGTTAGAAGCTGCGGTCTCGGCTGGGTTGTGGGAGGGCACTAGGCATGTTGTTCGTGGAGACAGTGCAAGGCAGTTGTTTACTAGGCTATGGCAGTACTTTCGCATGTTTGTTGCTTCTCCAGGTCTGATGTACGGGGTAGAATCCGACATGCAGGCTGGAGATAGTGCAAGGCTCAGTTTAATTCCCTACCGTATAAATCCTGCTCGACAGCCTATGGTGCAAGCAGAGCTGGATTACGTGTGGACGAAGGGTCTGAGGGATAAGGAATGTCGTGAGTGGTCGTTGCCTGTAACTTTGCAACCGGTGTTAAGTGGCAAGATCAGTGAGTGTGTTGATGGCGAGAGTGTGTGTGCATTATCCCTGACAGACGCCTATACCATATCAAGAGTTGACGACACCATAGACCGCCTCGGGGCTGCATCGCCTATCACGAAGGTGGATTTAGTAAAAGGTTACTGGCAGGTGCCTTTGTCCGAGCGTGCTGGGGAGGTATGTGGTTTTGTTGTGGACGGGAGTACCTACCAGTGCAATGTTATGCCTGACGGACTTAAGAATGCACTAGCAACGTTTCAGAACCTGATGAATGAAATTGAAAAGGACGATGATGCGCTGGGGCATTTCGAGGTCTATGTTCCAGCCTATGGTCCGGTCGTTGTGGTTTACCCAGATCATCACCCTCTCAAGTTCTTGGACCAGTTTCACAATCGGAATATGAGGCTGACCAGGTGGTCACTAAGGTTATTGGTATATAACCTGGACATACGCCATATTGCCGGTTGTGACAACGTGGTTGCAGATGGTCGTTCAAGGGTGTATGATCCTGGGTAGATTGACACACGGGTAGCCTCCTGCTTTAGTTTGAATAGTATTTTGCGCTTGGTGCTTGTTGGCTCGCGATTGTAGCCCAGCGTATTGGGTCGTAAAGCAGGAGTTGAGCGTTTGGTATAGAAGAAAATAGGCTGCCCTTATAGTGCAGCCGGAAAAAACATATTAAAATAAAAAAAATCATAAAAAAACTCTTTCTTTTTTATATAGATAATTGTATAAGTTTGTCATAGCCTATTGAGTTTGAGTAGTCCACGAACTATCAAACGGCTGAGCTGCTGTAAGCTCGCTCTGGGAGCATGATATTGTGTCTTTTGCTATTGTTGGGGGGAGTTATAAAATGTGAATTTTTTTTTAATAATAAGATGTGTGTTAGTGATAAACTCAGCTTTGTTGTAGTGCCATGCGGTCGCTGGGTGTGGGGGGCTTGATGGGGTTCTGTGTGTCAGATTTTAGCTCAGGGTTGAGCAAGTAAAATCTTGGGGGAGGTGTGACGCATGTCGAGTATGAGCATGCTGTACAGAACGCCCAGTCATGCCCCACTCTCGCTAGGATCGTCAGGGCAGGAACTTTGGCTGTAGTCTGTGTAAAGTTTCCTAACTTAGTTTATGTGAGCCGTTGTACTATAAGTATTATAAATATGTATTTTGTTTTCATCTGAGTCAACGAGTTCTATTTTATATCATTAGTTATAAGTGTTGTGTGTGGGACTTATTTGTAATGATGAGAGGAGAGAGAGAGATTACGTAACGGGGGCCAGTGAGTGCGCCATGCGGCAGGTAGGCCTAACTCCCCTCCTTCCTCCTCCCTCCTCCCTCTCAGTGCGTGGGAAATCCTTTGTCGATCCCAGATTGAGAGAGAGAATATTACGTAATGATTGCTAGTGGGCGGTCCTTAGTAGTTTGCGATATGCTCATTAGAGGGCCGAGTATAAAAAGGGAAGTCTCGCCACATATTCTTCAGAACTCATTAGGCAGAGCGACTTCTTATATCCCTTGCAACTATATATATTCTTCCGACTGATGTGAACTTTCCCTACTCTCTGTACCGCCTACCTTCTTCTTTTCCCGAACCCTTTTTAACCTCAATGACCCCTTTGGTGCAGATCTAGTCAGCCAAAGTATTATCGCTTGAGTTCTCACGAGATATATGCCTATTAGATAGCCTATTTTGGAAGGGATAACTAGAATAGGATTGATTAATGTTTGTTGCACTCGTATATGCATTTCCCTGTGTATGATTATTCATGTTCCTGTTTTCTGCTGATCTAGGTGATGCTAGACTGGGATGAGGCTACTAGAGTTGTGATTCCCTATGAGTATTAGGTTTTGTTGAACCTGTACAATCGCAACGGAGACTTGGGAAGCCTAGGTGGTCTTTCTGACTGTGTACCGTGGGAGTTTAGCGCTGTGTTGCGAGTGAGGGCTTTTGCCTCTGCCACCCAACACTGTGCTAACTCGTTTGCTTGACTTTGAGAGGATCGCCAGGAGAGAACCAGATACTAGTGATCTGGATCTCTCAAGAGAGCATCCCGTCAATTAACGTAATTTGGCCGCACAGCCTTAAGGACCTCGCTAGGCTACGAGCCGCTTGCTCAGCCATTGTTTCCTAGCCTACTACATCCCAGCTAGACTTTGCTCGGTCAGCAGATACAGCATAGTATTGAAGCTTTCCTTATGTATGTTATTGTTTATGCACTATTGATTTCATGTGTGGCACGCATAGCTACTTTAGAGATTAGTGGCCCCCGAGCACAATCCTAGTAGGCTATTGCCAGTGCATTGTCAGAGTACTTCTTTTATATGTTTGCCATTTACTACTGTCTATTCTGCTAATTCTTCTTATGTCAATTTAAAGCCTTTAATATTAGTTAATTGCCAGTGTGTTGCTTATTGAATTGCTGTTCAAAATCCGATACTTACTTCTTACGAGTATCCGAGAAGCATCTAACTTTATCAGAAGATTCCTTGCTCGATGCTCGAGGACTATTGTTTCACGTAACGTAATAGTGCCGATCCGAAGTAGAGGGTGGAGGACTTCTTAAGTTCTTAGTCAAGGGTGGATTACTTCGGCTTCGGCCAACACTATTCTTTGGTGTTGTTGTATTTACTTCTTTGTTTGATTGTTGACCAGACTAGATAACTCCCGTCTCTTTATTAGTCTGTTGTGAAACGCTAGTACCGAGTTCTTGTATACCCCGTTATAGCAGATAGAACTCTGGAGGGTATTGGTGTTTTTTGTTCGGCTGGCAGTACTCTGGGGTTGGGATCGTGTGTTTCCGTTGTGGCAGCGAGCCATACTCGAGTCCTGTTTGAGAGCCCTAGTGTACCCGAGTGCCCGGTCGTAACAGTGTGTGTGTGTAAATTACCTACTACGTGGATATGAAATTGCTTTGGCGGCTTTTCTGGGAAGATTGTCACTGTTGTATTTGTGTGTTTGTTGGTTTATATGTCGGTTCCTAATATTGTATAGGGGCCTCTATGTGCTGCGTCCTTCCGAAATTATTCTTATTGAGTATTGTAATTTGTATTTGCTAAAGTGTAATGGGAAATATCAATTCTTGTAATTAACCCATTATATAGTAACCAAACAGTTTAATATTATATACACCTGTTCACCTGTTCTACAGTTATGTGTCCTTGTGGAAGGGACATTAGTTTATCTGGAGGCTGCAGTACGTAGGGGACGAGGAATGTAAGTAATGCATTTAAATGTATATTATCTATCTAGTCTAAATATATGTTATATAATATGAGGAATACTCGAGGAAATATAACGAAAGTGCCTTTAAGGAGAGTTTTCTCTCAAAAGGCTCAGCCAGTTAAAGTTGGCAATGTACTATTTATATATACCGGTATTGTAAACTTGTGTTTGGCTAAATAAAACGTTTCACTTTCACTTTCACACAGACACGCACATATTATCTGCCATTCCTTCTTGTTTGCCTTTCCAAAAATTGGATGAATGTATTTGTAGTTTTTGTTTTTTATTTGTTTATCCTTTACCCGTCTTTAATCTATGTAAACTTTTGATTATTCCTGCCAGGGCTATTGTTCTGTTGTGAAGCATTTTAAGAATTACGAATAAATGCCCCTGTTTCTTTTTATTTAGCTTAAATTTTGATATTTGATATAATCCTTTTTGTATAGGGAATTTCTTTAATATTCTATGGCGCTTGATTTCCTTAGCTGTGTAATTATATTCTTGTTTCTGTATATTTCATGCATAGATCTTTAATCTTTGTTCAGTTTTCCTTTCACTCGTTCTTCGCCCCCGTCCAATTCTCTTAGTTTCTTCCATTCCCACTGTATATCAGTTGCCCACATACCTCTCACCTTTTGTGCTGCACTCTCTCTCTCTCTCTCTCTCTCTATATATATATATATATATATATATATATATATATATAATATATATCTCACAGACACACCTCTGTAATTCCTTCTTGCATGCCTTTCCAAGATTGGATAAATGTTTTTTTTCATCTATGTCATGTCCATGTGCATCCTTTCCCATCTTTCCTCTCCATAACCTTTTATTAGTTTCTTCCCGGGCCATATCAATGTTATGATATATTTTAAGAAGTACAAATAGAGGCCCATGTGTCTTGTATTATGCTTAGATTTTCGTATTGGAAGTATTCCCTTTGTATAGGGATTGTCTTAAATATTCTGGCCCATGTTTGATTTCCATAGCTATAGTGTAATTGTTATTTGTTCTTATTTTGTTTTATTTTCTCATGCATACGTTTGTCATCTTTATTCAGCATTCCTTCCAATCGTTCTTCGCCACCGTCCAATTATCTTAGTTTCTGTCATTCACAGACTTTATTATCACTTGTGTCTATAACTCTCACCTTTTGTGCTGCACCCCTCCCCTCTCTCTCTCTCTCACTCTTTCACCCTCACAGTCTCTCTCTCTCTCTCTCACTTTCTCTAACATTTCCTCGTTCTAGTTCAGTATTTTCACTTCTCAAATAGTGTATCCTTCTCGTTCACATTCTTTCTCTTTTACAGGACATTTTCATCCCCTCTCTCTCTCACTCTCATACATATATTCTGTTGTGTCACTTAATGCTGACTATTTGATCTCCCTTAATCCAACATTCCCTCGATATTATTTGACTTTATCTAAAATATGGTGTTTTGCATATCTATCGCTTTTTAAACTTAGGGTTACATTAATCTCTCTCTCTCTCTCTCTCTCTCTCTCTCTCTCTCTCTCTCTCTCTCTCTCTCTCTCTCTCTCTCGCGTTTGTCAATAGGATCAGGGGGGGGGATCATTTTATTTGTTAGTTTTATTAATGAGTTTGTGTCTTATATGTGAGGCAAGTTATCCAAAAATAGCTAATAAATGTGCCTAATTGTATTGTACACCCACATTAACCTTTTCAGTATGTTATGCCATTTGTCCACTCTATTCTTGGTAGCATGATCACTATTTGTCGGCTTTGGAAAGGCCTATGACAATCAAAATGTTAAATCTATCTCAAGTGAGCCTTCAAGTTTTACAAATCATCGTTATATTAATACAGTCATATAATACTGAACAAAGTATCAGTAATAAATATGTCAATGTATACTGAAAAGTTTAAAAGTGAACCAGCAGTCGAGGTCGATGTTCAAGGTTCGTTGTTTCGAGTCTTTCATGTATTTTCCGGTGTTGATTGTACAGCCCCGGTGTAAAGTTACCTCCTACCTCCATAAGAGCCATTGTTCTATTATATACCTAGGGCTTCACAACTTGGCTTTAACCCTTTCAGTACCGGTGCAGTACTTTTAACTTTATTATGGCTACTATTATACAAATGTATTCAGCTTTTAAAGGACCTCAAGCAATCAACAGGCTTCAAACTATCTCACTTAACCCTTTTTACTACCCCAGATCCTTCTTAAGCTGCACGAAATCGTTTATATACAGGTAGAATATAATTGAAAATATGTTGCCGGTACAGAAGGGGTTAAAGATTCAACCATTGTTATGGGTGTATAGTTATTATGGTTCGTGACTGTACATCAAGAGATAATACCCCAGTAATGACCACTGACTGGTACTTCAGTCTTTATGGAACCAAGCAATTATAATTCGTAATATCACCAACCCTCACATTAACTTACAAATAAACCAAATTCATTAAATCAATGAAATTAATGAACACGTGTAGCACTCCCAGGAACCTAGGATACTCACACAGAAATCCAGGGCACTAACCTTTAACACAGAATTATCACCAATTATCTCTGGCTGTATTGCAGGTAACTTTTGTTGAGGATATAATTGGAGGATTTGGTTGGTGCCCACATATAAACAACTAAGCCGAGTAATGGTGCACAGCAACAGTGGTTATTATTAACAATATCATTAGTACGAATCCTGTGTTCGCTATTTCAGTTAACGAAAGTCACATTTCACTTTTCTTCAATTGTTTTACTATAATGCCTATTATACTCAGATCAAATCAAAGTTTTATGCATTAAATAAAATAGGTCTTTGAATAATGTTACTAGACCATGACTGTACATGGATGATAAAGGTAAACATGTAACATGGACTGCGATATTTACAAGATGTGTTGCTTATTCTGGTTGTTTAATGTGGAATAAGTTGCCAGATGCATTAAAAGCTACTTTAAGATACACAGTGCACTTGGTTAGGAATACATAAGTTATTTATATTCTCACAGGTTCATTCTTTGCTAAGATTATAGTTTAACCTTATCATTATAGCGTAGCGCCGGATGGCATTTAATTCTGGCAATTATGTTAAGAATTTGAATGTTATGGCTCTGAAGGTATAATTGAGATACCTTTAACCCTCTTGGATTCCTTAATATACTTTCTATGTTTATGGAAATTGTTTGATAATGAACCTCCCGCAGTATTTACCAGGTTAAAACTCCCGGCAGATTTCGTAGATTTATTGAACTTGCACCTCAAGCAAGTGCAATGATATTAATCGTAAAACCATTCCCCGGGTTCATAGTGTTGTGTGTCTGTTACAAGTGTCCTCAGAAGTCGTGTTATTTCTCCTTCTATTGTCCATCATCCTAATAATAATATCAACACGTCTATCCCTAGCTTTTGTAACTCGGAAATTACTTGAATAATCGAGCTACGATGTTCATCATTTGGGAAGAGTCAGCCAAGGAATAAGTGTAGAGATTTGCTGCAGATTTGTTCTAGCCCCTTTTGAGTTACAGAGGATAGAGGTCATGATATGTGGCCTACCTATAATGGACTATAGTGGCCACCCACATAACTATATTTATATCTTATCAACTAACTAACCCAGTAACAGATCGTCTCTCCATTAAGATTATAGTTTACTACCTATCAGTGGAACAGTCAACCATTTATGTAGCTTTGAACTATGTCATTAACTATATTATCAATTATCCCCTATTGGTTGTGACCGGAACGTGTTAACCATTGCACCAGAGGTTTCCAAATAATATAAATATATAACAAGAGCGACTACGCACACAACCTGCGACGGCGCAGGTTTCATGTACAGTCAGAAACCACAATTTCTGAGACACTTTGAGAGGACCCGGACATATGGAGCGCATCGTTTCTGGAGGACAGCCCACTTTAACTATCACAAGGCCGCATACCTATGAACACACGTTTCGAACCAATAGATGCTTCACTCCGTCTGCCATGTAAAATTATAATGATGCTGCTATGCTATGATCCGCATTCATATATTTATGGATATACAAATTACAAAAATACCTTTATTACATTGCCTTACGTATCCACAGTAAATACGGACACAAATATTACAAAAGGTTGTAAGAAATGCATATTAAATTAAATACTTCCAAATTGCACAGTGAATAAACAGGATTTAGGTTAGTGAGCGTGTGCGTGTGTGTGTGTGTGTGTGTAAGTGAACCTATGTGTGTTGTAAAAAACATAATGCCCTACAGTAGGTGACAAACACTAATTTGACTAAAAACAGAAGTGTCTGCTCCATGACATACAACACAACGAACAATGCAATCTAATATTACATGTTATCATCTGGTTATGTAATTCTGGTGTGCAACAGCAATGAGTATCAGTAGTGATATATGGGGCGTATTATGTACTACCACACAAAGTTAAGCCTCGGACGCTGATTGGTTTATATATTCGGTTTAGTAATACATTTAGTAATAAATGTATACAACATTCTAAAGGGTAAAGGCATCGTGATGTTACGTTTAGCAATGGCTATATATACCTTTTCGGTGTTAGTATTATAGCATCTGATATATCGCAATGTTTACACAGTGTAACAAGGTTAGTAGCATGATAAAGAATGGATGAATTATATGTGAGTACCGGTAGGTGTTTAATAGTAACTACTATTAATGACGTCTGATGAATTTTTTTCTCTCTCTCTCTCTCTCTCTCACACACACACACACACACACACACACACTCACACACACACAACGAAAGCCTGTCCATTCACTGCGGTTTGGTAGTGTTTCTTTACATTCTTAATTCTGTAATAGCTATCCGTGTTTAAAGTAGATATAGGCGGGAATAACAAACAATGGTATTTTTGTCATTTATTTATCAGCTTCTGTAGTATGAAAAGTATCGTAGCATAACAACAGCACAATAATTTTACATGACAGACTGAGTGAAGCATCTATTGGTTCGAAACGTGTGTTCGTACTTATGCGGCCTTGTGATAGTTAAAGTAGGCTGTCGTCCAGAAACAATACGCTCCCAATGTCCGGGCCCTATCCAGGTGTCTCAGAAACTGCGGCTTCTGGCTGTACATGATTTTCGTTCTCACTCTGCACGGGCCTTTCGGTGGACAACATCTAACAGCACACCATATTTCAGCTCAATATATACAATAAAATACGGCGATATATCAAAAGTGTTTTATCCACGCGCCACCTCTGATCCCAACGACAACAATAACAACAAACTCGATCATTCATAAATATCTGGTGTTCTACAGCAAGGAAAAATCATATACAAAATGTAATTGAGAATATATTCAAGTATATATATATATATAAGTACTATATATATAGTACTTAAGAATTGCTCCTTGATGCTCGCTCCTGTATTGGCAAATTTGTTCCGTCTGTGTACTCATAACTCAAGCTTCCCAGTACCCTGGAAAGAAGCAAACATCCATCCAGTTCCTAAAAAAGGTGCCTCTTCAGATCCATCAAACTACAGACCAATAGCTATAACTTCCACTCTTGGTAAAGTCTTTGAAATTATATTAAATAATCACATAATTAAGCATCTTGAGAATAATAAATTAATCAGTGATAGGCAATATGGTTTTAGACGATGTCGATCATCTGCAGACATTCTTTGCCTTCTTACGCATCAAATCAACCAAACTACAGACCAACATGGTGAAACACATACAATAGCACTGGATATATCAAAGGCATTTGATAGAGTCTGGCATCAATCCTTATTGTCGAAGATGTCACACTACGGCCTTGCATCATTAGTTCCACTAATTTCTTCTTATCTTCATAACAGAAAAATATGTGTAATGGTAGATGGCCTTTATTCTCAATAAATGCTGGTGTTCCCCAGGGATCGGTTTTGGCCCCAACTCTGTTCCTCATTCATATCAATGATCTCATATCTACCACTCATAATCCAATACATTCCTACGCAGATGACTCAACACTCCACAGTTCCTTCACATTTACCACTTCTTTCACCCAACCCGATCTTATAAATTCAAAAATAAATACTGCAATTTCTCTGAACCAGGACCTTTCTAGAATTAATGAATGGGGACAAAAGAATCTAGTTTCCTTTAATGCTCAGAAAATCAAGTACATTCAATTTTCTAACCGACAAAATCTCACTGACTCCCATATATTTTTTAATGATGTACATATTCCCACTTCCCCTAGTATTGACATTCTTGGTGTAACATTAACTACTAACTTGAGCTGGACACATTATGTTAGAAGCATTGCTAAGAATGCCTCTAAAAAACTGGGACTCCTGTACAGAGATCGAGAATTCTTCACTGACGAGCAGTTGGCCGTAATATATAAAAGTCATGTGCGTTCTCAGATGGATTACTGTTCACCTCTGTGGGGTGGAAGTGGAGTGGTTGCATTGAGGCAGTTGGACAAAATTCAAAATAAAGCTATTAGATTAATCAATAACCCTCAATCACACAGGACCTTCCTACATTATCCATACGAAGAAACATTGCATCCCTTTCATTATTCTACAGATATTTTCACAGCAATTGTTCCGAGGAACTTGCTTCAATTGTGCCGCCTCTCCACATCTTTCCCCATAGAACTAGGGCAGCTGAGAGCGCCCATGAATTTACACTTTCTCCTCCACAATGCAGAACTTCTGCTTATCAGAATTAATTTATCCCCAGAGCTACTACTCTTTGGAATTCACTTCCCTCGAATTGCTTTCCACAAACTTACAATCTACAAATGTTTAAATCCAGTTGTTACAAACATTTTATGAATGGAGGATGCCTTTAGGCACATGGACCTTTTTGTTTTGTCTGTGTTTTTCCTTCCTCCGTTCATTGTCTCTTTTAAAACAAAAAAAAATATATGTTCTCGCCTCTAGTTTTAAATTTTCGTAACTTCAATTATTACTCTCTCTCTCTCTCCCACACACCCATACATATACAACATACACACGCACAGACACATATACAAGACACACACACACACCTTCCCTCTCTCCACATTTACTACCTACCGTGCACATCCTCTTATAACCACATTTTTGGCCACTATTGTACGTTTCTGGTATTTTTTACATTTGTCTTAATCCATTTCCATTATCCAATTATACCTCTCGCTACGCTTTCTCTGTTTCTATAGTTATCCTTTTGTATTCTGTTTTTCTCGTATTGTTTTCTTAACGCTATTTGTCTTGATCATCTTTCTACTGTATTGTGTATTATTTTTACTTTAGTTTTTCCTCCGGTGTTTAATTTCCGTCTCACTTTTTGTTTTCTCTCTCGTTCTCATATATTTATCCTCTCTGACTTTTTCGCTGTTATTCTCTGGTATCTCTTTCACTTACTGTATATCTTGACGCTTAACTATATTTCTGGCCATTTGCCTGTTGTATCTTTATTAACTTTTAACTTGACCCTTTATGCATGTATTGTCTTGCGACAAACCTTGTCCTCCCTCCTCTCTTCTGCTTCTCTACACGTTTTGTTCTATATTTGGTTATTCGTATCTCATACATTGTTCTTCTTTAAAACACATTAGTGTCATCCCCTTTACTGTGTTTGTGTTTTATTTTACATTTGGTTCTGTATACCGATGTACAGTACACTGTATTTGTGTTAATTGTCTGTTTTTGTCTCTTATTTGATAATCATGTCGCTAATATTTCTTGTGCTATCTTTCTATTGTATATTTGGTTTTAACTTTTGAGTTGACCCTCTATTACTGCATACATTATTGTCTCCCACATCTCACTTCTTTATCCACTGATGTCTATTCTTTGGGGATTCACTTAAATATCATATGTATATATACTTGCTTTGACCAGTTTATCGTAAATGTGTCCACATATGACATTGTATACAGTATATATATATATATATATATATATATATATATATATATATATATATTGTTACGGCTGGATCGGCAATACATATTCGGGATTCTTGATCGTAGGACAGAAATGGCTTATGTGACAACGACACGCTCGATTCCAGTCCCAAATACTATATGCTCCAGACAACAAAAGCACCAACGCCCTACAGAGTTATCGTCTATGGTAACGAGGTACCTTAACTCGGCGAAAGTGTACAACAGGGGTAGGCTATGAGGCTAAACTCCCTCAGACATTTATAGGTTACGTTATGACTAAAGAAATGCAATACTCAAGAAACTACGTTAATATTAAGCCTCTAATAATGTAGAATAGAAGCAGGCTAAAGGTATGACAGTGAAATGCTAAATGACAAATGTACACGCCTACTTGAAAGCGCGTGCACTAGAATAACTGTCCCCTACTAACATGCACTAGCATGTAGCATACAAGATGTTCATGATCCAGTAGATACCTAATAATACACATGGAAGGAACATAAATAGTAGTCACTTATTATAAGAATGAATCTATACTTGGAATAACTAAAAGGTTGCAGGCAACAGTACTGCGCCGGTAGCCTACTACCGCATAGGCTACTTCGCTTCTCTCACCTGTCTCCCCTCTGAGTCCGTATGCGCCCTACGCAACAGAACTCCGGACACAGCAGCAAAACGACAGTGCAGTTAATTGATACATGAAAGTATTAATAGTGTTGTCTTGTGTGTGAGTAATGTGTATTGTAAAGTGTTACATACATAAACTTAAAGAGAGCTGCAATGCATAGTAAAATAAAGATATATCCCACTCATCATCCCCATGTGTTCTAGCTGGCAGGCCAAGTCACAGGAACAACGAGTCCCAGCACCGAAAGCGAGAACCCAGGAAAAGACTGCAGAGAACACAAGGACAGATAAATTACGTTACTCTACTATACCGGCACTACGAGCGAGCTGTAGTCTCTGGTACTGCACTCGCTCCTGGCTCGGTAGGCAAATCAAGGCTAAGTCCTCGCCCCTCTACAGACAACTCCTGGGCATGGTCGGGCTCTTACACATGGCACTAGTCTAGTCACAAATTGGATGATGAGCTGGGCATATAACTCGTGAACATGTAGAACGTTCACCAACTATCCTCATCAAGAAGATCGCTGTTCACATTAACCCCTTAAATCTAATACATGTAAATATATGCTTGTCCTAAGAGTAATACGAGAGGTGAGTGCTGAAACTCCTTTAGGACCTCAAGGGAAGGGTATGCATTTAAATAGAGAGAAGAATGAAATGAGAGTAATGTCGTCAGAGAGAAAGAGTGCAACCGTGAGAAATTGGGAGAGAGAGCAAGGGATGTTAGAATCTCAAAGGTTCTAGGCAACCTGGTCATAGAGCACACAGCGAGCCTCCAGGCAATGTGCAGTACGACAACATGGGCAGCCCAGGCAGCATAGGCAGGCGGCAATGGACTACCAACCCTGTCGCGCCTAGCTATAAGCGCAAGGCTGCCAACCAGTCCATACGTCTGGCAACCACCCCACCGGCAGCGCGGCGCGCTGCTACCCTCTCGCTCTGAAGACTAACTCACTCTCTCTCTCTGAATTCCTATTGTCTTATCTATCAACTTCTCTATTGATACTACATATTAAATGGAAGGTCTCGACATGGCTTAAAACAAAACCCACCACTGGTTAGCACATGACGAGACCTTTGCAGAGATACAAAGAACATAGTTATACGTTGTCACACTCAATATAAGCAGCCAGCACGGTACAAGCGGTAAACGGTACCGCACCGTGGCGGTACAGTGGAGTACCAAGGAGTACAATCAGGTTGCGTTGCCACACACTGGGTGCGTCACAGCCCCCCCAAGATTTTAGATAATCGACCTTAGAAGCATCATCAAAATCTGACAGGCAACCAACCGACCTGCTACCCTTAGCTGCCACTAATTGCAAAAGGTGCACAACAACTGAAGTGTGAATTATACATAAAACACAATACCGCATGCATCATGCTACAACAATAAAGACTTACAAAACTAAAAAAAAAAAATCTCGTTTATTTTATTGTTTTATAATCTTTTTGGACGGCGTTATGATAGCCTAATTTTACTCCTGCTCAACCCACACACCGTGCACGACTATCCTGGATCATCAACCCTTGATAGACAATCTGCTATCACGTTCTCACTCCCGGCAATATGCTGAATGTTGAGATTATACTCTTGGAGCATTGGGGACCACCTGGTCAACCGCATATTCCGATTGTGAAACTGATTTAGGAATTTCAAGGGATGATGGTCCGTATAAATCGTCACTACCAGGCCGTAGGCTGGAACATAAACTTCGAAATGTTTGAGCGACAAAACGATAGCAAGAAGCTCCTTCTCTATAGTCGAGTAATTCCTTTGTGCCGAATTAAACTTGCGAGAAAAGAAGCTCACTGGGTGTTCCAAGCCCTCGGAATCAGTCTGCAGTAACACTGCCCCGGCACCCACACCGCTGGCATCAGTCGCCAGCTGAAAACTCCTGGAGAAGTCTGGGGCTCTCAAAATCGGATGTGTACACAGCAGGTGCTTGACTAGGTCGAAAGCCCTCTGACACTCCGCAGCCCAACAGAACTTCACTGACTTCGACAGTAGATCAGTTAACGGTGCTAAGACAGTAGAGTATCCCCGGATGAAGCGCCTATAATAGCCTATCATACCTAGGAACCGCATGACCTGGCGCTTAGTGGTGGGCCTGGGAAACATATTGATAGCCTGTATCTTGCTCAGGGGGGGGCACACCCGGCCTAACCCGACCACGAAGCCAAGATACTGCACAGTAGCCTTTACAAACTCGCACTTCCTCAGGTTCACCACCAGCCCAGCATCGTGCAACTTCCCCAACAGGGTCTCTAAG
>JBAKBP010032846.1:0-22639 GCA_037953745.1 Lithodes maja
GCCTCCAGATTGATGCCGTCCCGTCCTTCCTATTTTCTTGGTCGGGGACGGACGCGACGTTAATACGTGCATGTGTGAACTGAACTTTGCATGGGTGATCGAGGGATGGGACGCCCACGGCGGGCACCATGGACGGGCACGCCGCCTAACGGCAACTGGACGGGATTGAGCGGCAACCATGCATGACCTAAGGGAGCCGCCGGGGCGGCGTCATGCGCCGTAGCGCTCAAACTGGTTGGCGACAATGCCCCTGACGAGCGGCGCCTATAGGAGGTAGGGCGGCGCCTATAGATACTACGGCGACGATGGACAGCCACCCTGTCACACTGGACCCCTACTCAGTCACACTTGACCCCGACCGAGGCAAACCGCTCCGTTGGAGGCGACGTTTTTGTGTGTGTGGGTGGGTGGGGGGGGGGGGGGTATTAAGCTTGAGATCAAGGGAGGAAACTAAACACATAATCGAAAGATCCATAAATGAGCAAATAAATACGCCCATCTCCCCTTAATTAAGTGGTTCTTTGAGTAATTGGTAAAACAAGGCCATCTATAGTTAACCCTTTCAGTACCGGTAACGTCTTTCTCGTTATAATCTGGCAACTATTAGGTTATTGTATTATGCTTCCATAGGGCCTGTAGCAATCACAAGACCTCCATTCCACTCATTTATCTCTTAACTCCCACAGACCGTTCTTAAGCTGCATAAAATCGTCTAAGTAGGGCAGAACTAAGGCTAAACAGACGCCACTGCTATTGAAAGGGTTTATAGATAGTCACTCGTTGATGGGATCGGATTAAGGAGACAGTGGTGATTTTTAGGGGTCGATTTATTTATATATTCATTTATATTTTAGTTTCCTCGCTAGAGCTCCATCAAGCTTAAAAAAAAAAAAAAAAAAAAAACCCTCTATCAACGATGTCCCGTGCGACGTTGCCAGGTCGCAGACTCACGGTATGCCTTGCCCCTATTCCTGGGCGTTACCGGGTCGCTGTCTGACGGCGACCTACCTTATAGCGGCGTCTGATGCAGACAGGTCGACGCCCTTGTACCGTCTGATGCCTACTGGACGCCACCCGACGCCGCCCCACTACCGTCCCCATCCCGTCCATGTCCTTGACCTCAGCTACCGCTGACTCGGCTTATGAGAGTTGTTCGTGTCGAACTTTTCCTGAGGCCCCTGACGACCTCTCCCGACGTCTCTTGATTTGGCGCCCACCCACGTCGCGCGGCGATGTAGGCAAAGACCTCGTTACGACCCTTAAGTCGTGGAGCGTCGGCATTTAATTCGGCATAGTGTGACACTTGCTTTATAATCAATCCCTAGGAATCAAAGGGCTAAATATTATTCCTATAATCCCTCTGAATAACATAGGAACTTCTGAAGGGAGCCCACCTCGCTTTTTGTCTCTTTCTCTCCCTCTCTGTTTGACTTGTATCCATTCAGCCCCATTCAGCCTACTGTTTGAAGACGTTTACCCCCATCCAGGTGTCAATATTTTCCTGGCGAGCGGTAGCGAGCCAGCGTATATATATTTTCTTTTGACAGCAAGCTAAATTTGTAAATTTTTTGATAGAAAAATTTGTCCGGCTTTGCCAGATCTCTCCATACAATGTTGGCTCGCTATCGCTCGCCAGGAAGAAATTGACACCTGAATGGGGGTAAACGTCTTAAAACAGTTGGCTGAATGGCGCCGAATGGATACAAGCCAAAGAGAGAGGGAGAGAAAGAGAAGAAAATCAAGGTGGACAGCAGCCGTGGGCTCCCTTAAATTGCATAAAACTGTCAAATTTTAGCCAGAATCCAAGGTAACACTACGTCATGGTGTTGAAGCGGTTATATATGTATAATCCTCTACCACAATACGCTTAAGGGGGGTCACCTATTTTTTTTTTCTCTCCTTTTCTCTCTTTCTCTGGCTTGTATCCATTCGGCCCCATTGTTTTTAGACGTTTATCCCCATCCAGGTGTCGATTTCTGCTGTAAACACAGAAATGTATATATGATGACTCGCTACCGCTCGCCAAGAAAACATTGACACCTGGATGCGGGTCAACACCTTAAAACAGTAGGCTGAATGGGGCCGAATGGATCCATGGCAAAGAGAGAGGGAGAGAAAGAGAAAAAAAAGTGAGGTGGGCTCCCTTAACCCTTCCCGCCCGGGCAGCATTTTAAAATGACAGTGCGGCAGATGGGCCAGAGCCCGGGTGTCATTGTAAAATCCCTATGCTTGAAAGCGTGCTTTGAAAGCCGCGCGGTGAAAATTTCCTTTGCAGGGGCGATCGCAGCGCCACCAAGCCTCAACTACTACCGTTATCAGTCCGTATGTGCCCGCCATAGCGAGATATAGCGAAAATATGTCTTCCAGCGCGTCCGATTCCCTGCAACCTTCTGCCCGCCCCGCTGCTATCCCGCTAGCAACATCGACGCCTACTGCGACCCAGAAAAATCCTGATCGTAAGAAAGCGAAGCGTTTATTGAGTGATAGTGCAATCCAAAGACAACTTTTGGCCATTGAAAGTGAAAGGGAAAGTTCGTTCGAAGCAAGCAGTGGCGAGAGCGAAATCAATAAATTGCAAGATATAAGTGAAATTGAGGATTTTGAGGGCTTTCATGGTGACGATGCAGTAGATTTGCATCATGTGTCAGGTAGTAGTGAGGACCCTGATGTAGAAGTGTTCAATGAAGGTGCGGTGGAAATTCCAAGTGTGCTTGAACCTAAGCCTACCCCGCCGCCACTGCACCGTGGTCAGCCTAGGCCTACTCATCAACCTTCCCCCTTGCCTGCTTGTACGCCCTTGAAAGTGGGCAAATATTTTTACAAAAAGACATTAGTGAAAAGTGCAGCCAAAAAAGCACGCAAGACGGCAGAGGAAGCAATTTACAATCATTTACAATGACACCCTGCCCGCATTCCTTTGTCTCGACGCCTTGACCCGGGACGCCGCGGGGGTCACCCACAGCCCTGCTTTTGACGAGGAGCAGATTGGCTCAGGGGTGTCAGCAGCATATCCCTGTGGCCCAGATGCAGCCCCTAGTGAATTGTTTTTGTGGGTTCTATGACGACGACGTCATGGAATACCTTGTCGAGGAAACAAACAACCACCACGAAATTTGTTCCAACTTTCTTGTCAGGAAGACCAGTGCCAAGATGTTGGCATGGCGAGCTGTCACTGTGCCAGAAATGTATGTTTTTCTGGCACTGACTATGCCGATGACACACATCAGAGAGCATGCACTGGCAGACTACTGGATCACTGCCGATCTCATCACAACACCAGCCTTTGGGAAATTCATGTCCAGGGACAGATATTTCGAAATTCTGTCCTATCTCCACCTGACAAATAATATGCATGTCCACCTTCAAGATCGGCTTTGGAAAATCAGGAAGCTGTATGACATGATACGCCATCACTTTACCACCTACCTGATACTCTTCCAGATGATGTGCCTCGACGAGTCTCTGGTCCTGTTCTGGGGGAGGCTGCATTTCCGGCAATATATCCCATCGAAGAGACACCGTTTTGGCATCAAGCTCATCGTCCTCTGCGACTGCAAGACGGGATATGTTCTTGACTTTGTGGTCCACAGCGGCAGCGGTGGCGAGATCATAACTGACCTCGACATTGGATTTGGCGGTGCTGTTGTGCAAAAGATGATGGAGAAACACTTCCACAAGAACCACATCCTGTACACAGACAACTATTATACGTCGCCCATCCTCACCAAGTACCTCCATGACCGCAAGACCGGAACTGTCGGCACAGTCAAGGCCAAGAGGAAGAGCATGCCAGTGTACCCGACAAAGACCAAGCTGCTGTCCTTGATTATAACCTCAACATGCGCCTCATAGACAAGTCCGACATGCAGATGGGCTTCGACTGCCTGCGAACATCCTGCAGGTGGTACAAGAAGTTTGTGCTGCACACGGTGGACATGTCAGCCTCAATGCCTACAACATATACCGGCTGAGGGCTCCAGGGGCAAAGAAATACAAATAACTGTGGAAGTTCCACACGCAGGTGATACTAGAGCTCCTGCAAAAACATTCTGTACCCGGGAGGCCTTTACAAGGACCAGGCAGGGTGGACCGGACGGCGTGTGCTGACTTCTTCAGGAAGCACCAGCTCAACTCCCTTCCTCCCAAAGTACCAGGTGGTAATGTCAAGAGCCAGAATAGGTGCCATGCCTGTAGCCACACAACCCGCAGACCCCATAAAGTCAAGGAAACCACATGTGAATGCCTCGAGTATGAAGTGGCACTGTGTGCTGGACGTTGCTTCAACGATTTTCACACCCTAGAACAATTTTGAAGTGCCAGTAACAATGACAGTGAAAGTGACACTAAAAATATAGGCTATAAGAATATAAAATAATGAGTAAAAGTGATAGACACAAATAACAGTAATAATAAGTGCCAGTGACAATGACAGTGAAAGTGACACTAAAATGTAGACTAATAACGGGTAAAAGCGAAAGAGACACAACTAACAGTAATAATAAGTGCCAGTGACAATGACAGTGACAGTGACACTAAAATGTAGGGTAATAATGGGTAAAATTGAAAGAGACACAAATAACAGTAATAATAAGTGCCTTCATAACAATATGAACAAGTGAAAGTGACACTAAAATATATAGTATAGCTTACTAACAATAAATATTAGTGAAAATTACACTATCGATTATCATAGTCAAGTGAAAGTGACGCTCTAAAAATATGTAACAATTATAAGTACAAGTGAGACACAAAAATATCTTTGTAAGTAACTTTATTGAGTGAAAATGACATAATAATGATTATAATGGCCAAATAAACTAATAAAAACACTCAAATCGCTTCCCGGAATAATATCGGGTGGTGCGACGAGTCCAGTACTGCGTCGTAGCCGGGGCCGCGGCAGAACGTTCAGACGCGTCTAGGTACATACGCGCCAAAAGTTACCTCCACTAAAATTGCCATCACACCTGAACCAGTTGAGCTAGAGAGCTGTAATCAACGCCAGTCTACAGATCAAGGTAAGAGCTACATGTTGATGAATGTTCTACCTATTGTATTAACGGAGATAGGCCTTTGTTTACATAAATCGCTTTTTAGCCAGATCGCCCGGATACGAGCTCCATCATTTAGAAAGGCAGCCCGGGCGGGAAGGGTTAAATAACGGGTGCGTCACAAGCAGCTTGCTTATAAAAGTACATATAGGAAGTAGGAAAATACAGCGTTGCCAATGTCTGCCAGGCTAGCTTGAGGGGAGGTAGTTGTTATTTCTGGCCCCCCTTCTCCCTCATCTTTAGCCTCATTAGCTCTCAGATGTTAAGACGTTTGGCCCATGAGTTTGGCCATTGTAGACCTTTTGAGCTCTTAAGATACATATTTTCTACCTAAAATTAGTGATCACTCATGTTTTGACATTTGTATTGAGTGAGGTTAACCTAAGATATATTTTATTATAAGTAAACTCCTAATGGCTCACCTTTTGAAGTTGTTACTCAGCTAGTTCAAGGGGAAGTATTTGGTTTTGTTATGTATGGTTTATATATTGTATTTGCGTCTAGTTTGCTCCATCAATCTTAAAATAACATCCTCAAGATCCTCCTTTTAGGTAATTTTGTACATTTTTCGGTAGAAAAATTTCCCGGCAGAAGGCCGATTCCTCTTAAATTTCACGCTCGTTCTCGCTTGCCAGGAAAAACTTGACACCTAAATGGCACGAAAAGTCCTACTTTTGACAAAGAAATGAGGTGAAAGATAATGGAATCGCCAAACTAATGGGCCGAACGTCTTAAAATCTGAAAACTAATGGGGCTAAACCTGAGGGAGAAGGAAGTCCAGAAAAAGTGGCTACCTTCCCCCCTTAAACAAAGATACATATTTTCGTACCTATAAACAATACCGTTCACATTTTGAAGTTGTTCTTTAGTGAGGTTAACCCCTTCAGCACGATGACGCCTTTTAGCCTTTGATCCTGGCTGAAGTTAGACGATTGTATGCAGTTTAACCCGGGAACTGCGGGAAGACTCTCAAGAGTTCCCCCGGCGGACTGCGGGAAGACTCTTAAGAGTCAGAGAAAAAAAAATCAATTTTAAACATCGAAAAAAAAAAAATATATATACATTTTTTGCCCTTGGGCCATGCAAAATATCAGTCCTCTACCTCCCCTCCTTCCCCACTTTCCTCCCCTCCTTCAGTTATCACCTATTTTCCCTGTTATTCCCTTATTCTGAGGTATATTTTCGTGCTAACATTAGCGAGTTGCAAGCAGGGCATTGTCATCACTGTTAGCAAGCGAGTGCAAGAGAGAGAGAGAAAGTATCGATCGACAGTGGCTCAGTGGCCTTGGGGGAAATTGGCGGGAAAGGAGGTTGCCTCACCCATACATTATGTAACTCGCGGCCTGTATCGCCGATTTTGACCATCCAAACGCTGTTTTCACTCGTTTTATTGTTGTAACAGGTTAATACCTTTATAATCAACCTATAATAGGCGCATATGGATAAGTATTAATGCTATTTATGGTAAAATGAATATTTTAGTGATGGAAACAGCTCAAATACGTCAGCACAGGCAGACATTTCTAATTACCCACATGCGCAGTTCAGAGGTTAAGAAGGACCTATGTTATTCAGCAGGTTTATTGAGATCAGATTAACCCCTTAGGGTACTACTGTAGAGGTAGATTATAAGCTAATGAATATAGGCAAATGGTAACCAGAAGTAAGTCAGTCAGTAAGTAGCCAGACCTTACTCAGCACCGTTGATTCTTTTAAACTTCGCCTAGACAAATATCTTTCCTCAAACCCGCGACTAACTGCGTTTGTAAATGAATAACTATATTTTATTCCCTCCTCAGATTCATCAAGGATTATTGCGTATATATATATTACAAAGACGTTACTCTTTGTTTTCCCCAGATATATGAAAGATCACATATAACTGTGTTATGTTACTAACCCATCTGTCCCCTACTAACATCCTAATCCTGCCACGGACATTAGCTCCAGGGCAGTAGTTCCCATTCCAATTTTCCCTTACCCACTCTAAACCACTGTTTGGACACTTGATCCTCAGTGTTTTGGAGGACAAGCAGCCTAGTGGGGTCACTAGACCTGTTGTTGCTTGATTTCCTTTGTACTCCTTTATACAAGGTATAGGGAGGATCAGCAAGAGACACGAGAAAGGAAAAAGAGGTGACAGGAGAAGAGCACATATAACAGTTCGCCCCCAACAAGCAAGCATACAAGCATTCAGAAGCACGAATCCCTCATCAGCCCCCGAAATCAATGGCTTCACCTCAGATGTTATACTTCTGGACAATTGTCTCTTCACATCAATATATGGGATAAATACCTTCCAGGTTTGTCATTTAAAAGGGTCCAGAGACCTTCATTACTCCCTCTAACAAATTTCTTCCATTCATTCCTGTAATTTGAAAATTCTTTTGCTTCAACCATTCCCTTTCACGACTTGACACACATTCTGACACCATATCATACCATCGTCTCGGCTTTCCACGCCTTCTTCTTCCTTCCAATTCACTGACATAGATCCGTTTAACTATTCTTTGTTTAGGTATTCTTGTCATGTGACCATACCATCTGAGAACACTTTCTTCAACATTTTGCTCTAACGACTTCTTAACTCTACGTGCCTCCCTTATGTTCACACTTCTTACTTTGTCTATTTTTTGAACTCCACATGCATTTCTTAGCAAATTAATTTCAATTGCTCTTACTCATGACTTTTTATTATTATACCATACCAGAATATGAGGAAAGTTATGACTAAATGGGGTTAAATTATGCAACGTCCTTTTAAGTCTATTCTAGTTACATTTAAATTATGTTTTTAAGCTTACGAAGGATATATGGTTTTTAAAAAGATTAGTTGAGATTGTCTGTAGCCTTTTCATGGATAGACTTCCTTCCTAATCTGAATAAAATCGCATAATAAGTACTTGAATATAAAGAAAAGGATGTCATCAGTAATGAATGGGTAAAAAATAATAGGACTCACATTTTGAAGTTGATATTTAGTGAGGTTAACCCCTTCTGTACTGGCAACGTTAATTTATTTTTATTCTTGCTGTATGTAGACGATTTTTTGCACATTAACACTCAACGAGCGGCCTAGGCGGTAATTTTTATGTACCGTCCAGCGTTTTTTTTTACCATAAATGGGGTTGTTTCCGTGCTCTTTTTCATGCATAAACAAGACCCAAAGCGTAATACAAGTATGTATCCCTGAAAGGGCGTAAATTGAGCTATTCAATGACACCCGAACCATCCTTCTACAATCACTGGTTGTCTTGCAACGATCGTGCAACTGAAGGGCAAAATCGCCAAAATATGGTAATTTTCTTACATTATTACGTGTGAAACGAGTGAGAGAGGGTGGAGTACAAAGGAGTACATCTCAGTAGCTCCACGGCCACCGTGGCGAGCGGTCATGAGGTAACCTACGCTCCTCCCACTGCTCCGCTCTCTCTCAGAGCACATTACATGCTCAAAATTGCACTCGACAATAGCCGTGACCCGCCACATAGGCCACATTTATTTCACTCGACAACAGCCGGGCGCCGACAGTTAAGGGTTAAGAAGGACTGTGGTAATAAACAGGGTTAGTGAGATAGTTCGAAGCCTGATCATTGCTGGAAGCCCTCTATAAACTGAATAAAATCGTCCGACATTAGCCAAAATAAAGTTAAAAGAACATCACGGTATTGAATGGGTTAACCTTTAAACGGCGAACCTATGGTATTTGAAAGTGCCTGCCAGGCGAGGATATTTTGATACAATCCCGACTAAAATCGTCATTATCCGATAAATATCGTTATTACTTATTCATATGTACATGTTTTACATTTAATATGAAGATATTAACATGTAGCGGCAATAAAACAAGTGGGAATAGTATTTGGGGGGGTGAAAAAGACGAAATATTGCCGGCCGGTTCATTCATGGGAGCAGAGCCGGCACAGCACACACCCTCCCTCTCTCACTTATCGATCGACACTGACCCCTTGTAAGTGAAGGTGGGGGATATTGGCGTGGAAAATAAACTGATAAACAAGGAAATAAGAGGAAAAATAGGTGATAATTGAAGGGGGGGGGGACGCATGTAGAGGAGTGATAGTAGGTATGGAGGGGAATTATCTCACTTAATAACATATTCCTTTGTTTTGAGTGCCACTGGGGTCTTTTAACTCATAAATTGCTAACTTATGGTAATTCAAATCCTCCTGCCAAGTGAAGGAATTTGGTTCTATTCTGACGAAAATCGTCATATGTAATATATATATAATTATTACTTATCCATATGCACCTATTTTGCTTTTAATATGAACATATGAACATTTAAGAGCAATAAAAGAAGTGGGAATAGCATTTGAAGTGTGAAAAGACGTATTATTGCCGCAAGGTCGTATCATGAGGCGAGAGTTGGGGGGACGTATGTCAACCCTCTCCCTGCTCCCAAGCGACACTGAGGCCTTACACTAGAAGTCTCTGTGTTGCAAGGATCTCTAGTTGACTCACCTGTGTTAAAGAGACCAGGAGGGGGAAATTCGCGCCGCGCCAAAAATTACCCGATATAAGGGGGAATAAGAGGAAAAAATCTATGATCATTGAGGAGGGGGGAAAACGAGGGGTAGGAGTGGTAGCAAGTAATGGAGGGAAATTATCTCACCTAATCACAAATTGCTTTGTTTTGAGTGCCACTGGGGTGTTTTTGTAAGTTTTTTTTTTATGCTCTGCACCTATTGAGGATGGTCGCAGTGCACCAGAAAAACCTCTATTGAGGACGGTCTCGTTTTTGGGTTGAAAGGCTTTTTTTAGGCCTTGGAGCTTAAGAGTCCTGTTACCTTCGCCCAGTAAAACTTCTTAAGAGTCTCGGTGCCGTTCTCGGGTTAATGGGATATTGCCACTTGATGTTTTTTTTTACTGGACCCCTTTCTCCCTCATGTTTAGCCCCATTGCTTTGAGATTTTAAGACGTTCGCCCCATTAGTTTGGCGATTTTAAGAATTTTTGCCCTATTACTGTCAATTATAAGACCTTTCGTGCCATTTAGGTCTCGCATTTTTCTTGGCAAGCGATAGCGAGCCTGAAATTTAAGAGGAACCGGCCTTCGGCAGGGAAATTTTTCTACAAAAAATGTACAAATTTATCTTGAAAAAGGGGGTCTAAAGGGTGTAATGTTAAGCTTGATGGAAGCCGAGGGAACTGTTATGCCAGGTTTTTACTGGGGTTTAATTGGTTTTGATCAAGTGGGCTCTTCCTAACTGGAGAAGTTATATCGTTTTACCACAGACACAGAAAGACAATAGAGGATAATTATCACAAGACGTGTATTCATATTCCGTTTATTTGCATAAGAATATCGCATACGTAAAAGCTAGAACAATAATGGTCAAGAACAAAACAATTAAAGTGAACGAACGAGGCTCCACTACGTCTGACTCGCAAGACTGGATTATTCTATGCTATATCTAAGTAAGTATTAGGGACCGCTTTCTAACTGAAAGATTACACTTGTCCTGTATTTATTTCAGAGTTAAGAGTAGCACTCCTTTCAATCGAGGATTTACACTTGTGCTTAGAAAGGTTATATAGTAATTATATATGTGAACTTGAGGTATTTACCTGCGTAGAGTTGTTCTGGAATTTGGGAGCTAAACGTAATTATTTTCCTGAGGTTAAATCACTGTGGTGCTTACGCCTAAGTTAACTTGAATTTATTTGTTATTAATTTTAGCAGAATTATTATCAGTACTTCCCTAATTTCTTTGAGTTTCACTAGAGCTTCCTTTCTCTCGCTTTTATATACGTGCGTAGTATCCGATGTTTCCAGAATACCGTTTATCATATACGCAGTAGATATATTTTAATTACTTTCACTTTCGATCTTTATATACTTTCTCTCTGATAATACGCCAGGTATAATTTCTTTTCACAGTTAGATCTTCTATAACTTTTACGGTATAATAACTTCACTTTCGATGTGTAGAATAATTAATCCAATGGGTGTAGAATTAGTAATCCAATCTGGGGTAGATCCGCTGGCCGTGGGGTTGTCCTGACGCCACTGGGTTCCCACAGTGTAACTCGAGTACTTTGGTTTGGGACCTTAAATAACTAAATTGCCTAGCCCAAGCCGTGACAAAATAGCATCGAGGGAACGCAGGAGTGAAATCCTGTCTACTCTGGTCTTTATAAATACTTTGATGAATTTCTTGTGGTTTGGTCTATCCTGGATAAAGCTAGTTAGTACTCGACTGTCTGCTTATATCCACAATAGCGCCGGGGTTGAGGTAGGCCGAGAATATTAGATTACTTCACCCAGAAGGCTCTAATAAACCAGCTTGTTGATACCCACTAAAAAGAATTAGTATAATGGGTGACTACAGTCTCGTAATTGTGTCTACGCCTTGCGATCAACTGAACCAAATCTTCAACGGTGTCCTCAACTTTCAAATCTGTCCTTTTACCCAGGGTGTCAAGAACAGCTCTAGATTGAGATGTCGATCCTAAAATCTTCCGTCATAGTCATACCGTTTCTCAGGGCCTCGGGGGTGATGTGGTTGAGCATCAGAAAGGCACCTAGGGGTAGGATGTTGTAGGGTGGTTAGTTCCTTGTGGCTTGGAGAGTGGTGATATACTTATTTACTTATAGTGCCATTTCTTGATTAATTTCTCTTCTTTGCTTTTCTTCTTCTGTTGAACTTTGGAATTGGTTATGTTGATGGATAAGTTTTTCCCTGGTGTTAAAGGGCGTGTCATCTCAATGGTAGTAACTTGTGTTGTCTGGGGGCGGTTGTGTCCTTTTTAACTCTGGGGTGAGGTGATATAATATGATATTGTCTTCTGATTTGGTCTGGGGCTGTTATGTATTTTACAGGCTGGAGGTAGATGGAGTGGACAGTGGTTGCAAGTTTGTAGGTTTGGGGTGTTGCAGGAGAAGTGTAATATTGGCGAGAACTGATCACATGTTATCTTCTGCCCTGCACAGGTATATAATTGTTATCCTTGAGTCTTTGAGTCGACATTTTCTCTGATGCGGGAGAGGTGTGGTAGAGAGAGAAAACGACTTGTGGTGGTGAATGCTTGGGTAACTGTTTCTCTGTTATTGGTAGAGGTGGTGGTGGTGGTGGTGGTGAGCAGCTATAGGTCTTGGTATGTTGGCTGTGGTGGTGGTGATGATGGTGGTGGAGGTAGGGGTGGGGATCTCGGTATGTTGGTTGTGGTGGTGAATATGTTTTTCTGTTATTTCAGGAACAAACTAAAAACCTCCCCTTAACCCCTACTGTACCGGAGGATACAGTAATAAAAGTCCCCTCCCAGTCCCAAGCAATGTGGCCAAAATGGCAAGATAGAACAGCCTCCCACCTCAAAAGATGAAGGAATACTGGCTCTCCCAGCCTGCAGAGGGTTGGATATAAGCTAAGAAGTGTTGCCAACTCGAGAGCATTGCTCAAACGGTCATGGTACCAGGCACTGCCTGATACTGGCAGTTACAAGGAAAGTACATTACTGACGGCTCCCTGCCATCGCTGGGATTGGGGAGTGACTTATCTACTGACGGCTCCCTGCCATCGCTGGTACAGAAGGGGTTAAACTAAGATACATATTGTCGTACTTAAAAATAATAAGACTCACATTTTGAAGTTGTTGTTGGTTGAGGTTGGTGTTAATAAATGAGTTGACCCTGCCAAGCTCCTTCATAATGTCAGCCTTCATGTCCTCGTAGAACACAAAGAGAAGGTTGGGGTGGTCCCTCTGGCGCCAGGCTTGGAGAACATGCTCCCAGAACCGGCAGTGGCTCACTGTGGAACCAAAATTATCTTCAGAGTTTGTTGAGTTGGACATTTTTATAGCATTAGAGAGCAGTAGAGAGACAGCTAGGTAGGTTTGACTTGGAGGGTATGGAGGAAGTGGAGGAGGTGAGCAAAGTGTTTAAGGAAGAGATGTGAGGAGTTGTGTGGAGTAAGGAGAAGAGGGAGGGGAGTGAAGGGTACATCATGGTGGACTGAAGAGGTAAAAATAGATGTTGAAGACAAGAAGAAAGTGTATAGAGAGTGGTTGGGTAGTAGAGGGAATGAAGATTTGGAGAGACAGAAACGAGCGAGGTACTTGGAGAAAAAGAGAGTGGTGAAGAGAGTAGTGAAGGAAAGTAAGAGAAGAGCAGATGAGGAATTTGGAAGGAATCTAATTGTAAAATGGAGGGAGTGCAAGAAACTGTTCTGGAAAGAGGTCAAGAAAGTTAGGGAGGGTAGCAAGGGAAGTAGTAGGGGTGTGAAAGATAAGAATGGGCGAGTGTTAGCTGAGAAGCAAGAGAGAGTTAAAAGATGGAGGGAGTACTTCAACGAATTGCTAAATGTAGGGAATGAAGCACCAGCAAACATCATTGGATGGGGAATGGGAGGGAGAAGAAGAGAAGTAGTGGAGGAGGAATTGGGGATCAGGAGGTCAGAAGTGTGTGAAGCCATAAAAAGAGTGAAGATGGGGAAAGCATCAGGATTAGATGGAGTGTGTGGGGAAATTCTGAGGTATGTACGTGGTGAGATAGTGATTGAATGGGTATGGAAAATGTGTAAACTAGCATGGGAGAAGGGGAGTGCACCTGATGACTGGAAGACAAGCATAATAGTACCCCTGTATAAGGGTAAAGGGGAAAGAGGAGTGTGTGGTAACCACAGAGGAATATGCCTTCTAAGTGTAGTAGGGAAGGTGTACACTGTACAGTAGGGTAGTGATTGAGAGAGTCAGAGCGAGAACGGAGAAATGGACAGGTGACGAGCAATATGGGTTTAGGAAGGGAAGAGGATGTGTAGATCAGATTTTTGCCCTAAAATGTGTTGTGGAGGAATATCTGGAGAAGGGACATAAGTTGTATGCTGCCTTTATGGACTTGGAGAAGGCCTATGACAGAGTTGATAGAGAAGGTTTGTGGAAAGTATTGAGAATATACGGAGTAGATGGCAAGTTGCTGAAAGCATTGAAGAGCATGTATGAGGGTGCAAAGGCGTCAGTACGTGTGGAGAATGAGCAGAGCGAGTTCTTTGATCTGAATGTTGGGTTAAAGGGAAGGTGTGTGATGTCCCCATGGCTGTTCAATATATATATATATATATATATATATATATATATATATATATATATATATATATGTATATATGGATGGAGTCATGAAAGAAATACAAGGAAGAGCAGTAGATGTACCTCTGATAAGGGAAGGAAACGAGTGGAAGATGCCTATACTGCTGTTTGCTGATGATACAGTTCTGATGACCGATAGTGAATGGGAGTTGCAGGGGCTGGTAAATATGTTTGGAACAGTGTGTGAAAAACGGAATCTGAGGGTAAATGCGGGGAAGAGCAAGTTTATGGTCTTTGAAAGGGGTGCAGCCACAGAGTGTGAGGTAAGGTTGAACGGTCAGGTTATGGAGAATGTCAGCTCATATAAGTATTTGGACAGTGTGTTGAGTAAAAATGGCAGTATGGATGAAGGAGTGCGGGAGAGGGTGCAACAGGGGAAGAGGGTTGTAGGAATACTGAAAGCATTATCAAGGAATAGGGTGGTCAGCATGGAAGTAAAGAAGTCCTTGCATGACAGTGTGGTAATCCCAACATTGACTTACGGGAGTGAAGCATGGACGTTGGTGAAGAGACTCAAACCGAGAGTGAATGGGGTGGAAATTAGTTACTTGAGAAGTGCGTGCGGAGTTACATGGAGGGATAGACAGACGAATGAGGAAGTACGAGAGAGGTGTGGTGTGGAGGTAGATGTGCTGGAAAGAGTGAAAAGGAACACCTTGAGATGGTTCGGCCATGTGGAACGTATGGGAAACTAGAAAATGACTAAGATAGTGTACGAGAGTGAGGTCGAAGGACAGAGAGGGAGAGGTAAACCAAATGAGAGGTGGAAGGATGGAGTCAAGAAGTATATGATGAAGGCGGTGCTGGATGGGAGGAGGGGCGTCGACTGACTGGGGACAGAGATGCATGGGGCTGTTTTGTTCATGTCCACCCCTCCGAGGATCATGGCGTCTGGCAATATAGAGATAGATAGATAGATTTATAATTTGTCAAAATAAATACAAAAATATATAACCAAACCTGTAATCAAGTTAAGCAGATATAGGCCCGGACAACCCCTCAAACTAGTTTTGTACATTTTTCGGTAGAAAAATGTCCCGGCCGAGGACCGGTTATTCCTAAATCGCAGGCTCCCTCTCGCTCGGCCAGAAAAACTCGACATCTGACATCAGTATTAGATGAAGTGTCTTATAATCCCCAAACTAATGAGTAGCTAGCCCAGAAAAAATTTGACATTTGAATGCGGTGATGTGTCTTATAATCGCCAAACTAATGTGGTGAAACATCTCCAAAGTAATAGAGTCTAGAAAGGAAGGGAACCCAAGGAGAAGGTTGGGGTGGTCCCTCTGTCGCCCGGCCTGCAGAACATGCTCCCAGAACGGGCAGAAATGCATTGTTGGGGGAAATGGATGACGATATTTTGTATAATTTTTAGAGAGAGTTTTGATTACTTATTGCCATTTTGGGCAAATTTACTTTAGCTTGTTCCATAGAATCTTAAAAAGAAAAATCTCCAGACCCCCTTCAAGCTTTAAACAATAATAACTATATATTGAAAATCTCCAGACTCCCTTCAAGCTTTAAACAATAATAACTATATATTGAAAATCTCCAGACTCCCTTCAAGCTTTAAACAATAATAACTATATATTGAAAATCTCCAGACTCCCTTCAAGCTTTAAACAATAATAACTATATATTGAAAATCACCAGACTCCCTTCAGGCTTTAAACAATAATAACTATATATTGAAAATCTCCAGACTCCCTTCAAGCTTTAAACAATAATAACTATATATTGAAAATCTCCAGACTCCCTTCAAGCTTTAAACAATAATAACTATATATTGAAAATCTCCAGACTCCCTTCAAGCTTTAAACAATAATAACTATATATTGAAAATTTCCAGACCCCCTTCAAGCTTTAAACAATAATAACTATATATTGAAAATCTCCAGACTCCCTTCAAGCTTTAAACAATAATAACTATATATTGAAAATCTCCAGACCCCCTTCAAGCTTTAAACAATAATAACTATATATTGAAAATCTCCAGACTCCCTTCAAGCTTTAAACAATAATAACTATATATTGAAAATCTCCAGACTCCCTTCAAGCTTTAAACAATAATAACTATATATTGAAAATCTCCAGACCCCCTTCAAGCTTTAAACAATAATAACTATATATTGAAAATCTCCAGACTCCCTTCAAGCTTTAAACAATAATAACTATATATTGAAAATCTCCAGACCCCCTTCAAGCTTTAAACAATAATAACTATATATTGAAAATCTCCAGACCCCCTTCAAGCTTTAAACAATAATAACTATATATTGAAAATCTCCAGACCCCCTTCAAGCTTTAAACAATAATAACTATATATTGAAAATCTCCAGACCCCCTTCAAGCTTTAAACAATAATAACTATATATTGAAAATCTCCAGACCCCCTTCAAGCTTTAAACAATAATAACTATATATTGAAAATCTCCAGACCCCCTTCAAGCTTTAAACAATAATAACTATATATTGAAAATCTCCAGACTCCCTTCAAGCTTTAAACAATAATAACTATACAGTATTGAAAATCTCCAGACCCCCTTCAAGCTTTAAACAATAATAACTATATATTGAAAATCTCCAGACTCCCTTCAAGCTTTAAACAATAATAACTATATATTGAAATTCTCCAGACCCCCTTCAAGCTTTAAACAATAATAACTATATATTGAAAATTTCCAGACCCCCTTCAAGCTTTAAACAATAATAACTATATATTGAAAATCTCCAGACCCCCTTCAAGCTTTAAACAATAATAACTATATATTGAAAATCTCCAGACTCCCTTCAAGCTTTAAACAATAATAACTATATATTGAAAATCTCCAGACTCCCTTCAAGCTTTAAACAATAATAACTATATATTGAAAATCTCCAGACCCCCTTCAAGCTTTAAACAATAATAACTATATATTGAAAATCTCCAGACTCCCTTCAAGCTTTAAACAATAATAACTATATATTGAACATCTCCAGACTCCCTTCAAGCTTTAAACAATAATAACTATATATTGAAAATCTCCAGACTCCCTTCAAGCTTTAAACAATAATAACTATATATTGAAAATCTCCAGACCCCCTTCAAGCTTTAAACAATAATAACTATATATTGAAAATCTCCAGACCCCCATCAAGCTTTAATCAATAATAACTATATATTGAAAATCTCCAGACCCCCTTCAAGCTTTAAACAATAATAACTATATATTGAAAATCTCCAGACCCCCTTCAAGCTTTAAACAATAATAACTATATATTGAAAATCTCCAGACCCCTTCAAGCATTAAACAATAATAAACTATATATTGAAAATCTCCAGACCCCCTTCAAGCTTTAAACAATAATAACTATATATTGAAAATCTCCAGACCCCCTTCAAGCTTTAAACAATAATAACTATATATTGAAAATCTCCAGACCCCCTTCAAGCTTTAAACAATAATAACTATATATTGAAAATCTCCAGACCCCCTTCAAGCTTTAAACAATAATAACTATATATTGAAAATCTCCAGACCCCCTTCAAGCTTTAAACAATAATAACTATATATTGAAAATCTCCAGACCCCCTTCAAGCTTTAAACAATAATAACTATATATTGAAAATCTCCAGACCCCCTTCAAGCTTTAAACAATAATAACTATATATTGAAAATCTCCAGACCCCCTTCAAGCTTTAAACAATAATAACTATATATTGAAAATCTCCAGACCCCCTTCAAGCTTTAAACAATAATAACTATATATTGAAAATCTCCAGACCCCCTTCAAGCTTTAAACAATAATAACTATATATTGAAAATCTCCAGACCCCCTTCAAGCTTTAAACAATAATAACTATATATTGAAAATCTCCAGACCCCCTTCAAGCTTTAAACAATAATAACTATATATTGAAAATCTCCAGACTCCCTTCAAGCTTTAAACAATAATAACTATATATTGAAAATCTCCAGACCCCCTTCAAGCTTTAAACAATAATAACTATATATTGAAAATCTCCAGACCCCCTTCAAGCTTTAAACAATAATAACTATATATTGAAAATCTCCAGACCCCCTTCAAGCTTTTAACAATAATAACTATATATTGAAAATCTCCAGACCCCCTTCAAGCTTTAAACAATAATAACTATATATTGAAAATCTCCAGACCCCCTTCAAGCTTTAAACAATAATAACTATATATTGAAAATCTCCAGACCCCCTTCAAGCTTTAAAACAATAATAACTATATATTGAAAATCTCCAGACCCCCTTCAAGCTTTAAACAATAATAACTATATATTGAAAATCTCCAGACCCCCTTCAAGCTTTAAACAATAATAACTATATATTGAAAATCTCCAGACCCCTTCAAGCATTAAACAATAATAACTATATATTGAAAATCTCCAGACCCCCTTCAAGCTTTAAACAATAATAACTATATATTGAAAATCTCCAGACCCCCTTCAAGCTTTAAACAATAATAACTATATATTGAAAATCTCCAGACCCCCTTCAAGCTTTAAACATAATAACTATATATTGAAAATCTCCAGACCCCCTTCAAGCTTTAAACAATAATACTATATATTGAAAATCTCCAGACCCCCTTCAAGCTTTAAACAATAATAACTATATATTGAAAATCTCCAGACCCCCTTCAAGCTTTAAACAATAATAACTATATATTGAAATCTCCAGACCCCCTTCAAGCTTTAAACAATAATAACTATATATTGAAAATCTCCAGACCCCCTTCAAGCTTTAAACAATAATAACTATATATTGAAAATCTCCAGACCCCCTTCAAGCTGTAAACAATAATAACTATATATTGAAAATCTCCAGACCCCCTTCAAGCTTTAAACAATAATAACTATATATTGAAAATCTCCAGACCCCCTTCAAGCTTTAAACAATAATAACTATATATTGAAAATCTCCAGACCCCCTTCAAGCTTTAAACAATAATAACTATATATTGAAAATCTCCAGACTCCCCTTCAAGCTTTAAACAATAATAACTATATATTGAAAATCTCCAGACCCCCTTCAAGCTTTAAACAATAATAACTATATATTGAAAATCTCCAGACCCCCTTCAAGCTTTAAACAATAATAACTATATATTGAAAATCTCCAGACCCCCTTCAAGCTTTAAACAATAATAACTATATATTGAAAATCTCCAGACCCCCTTCAAGCTTTAAACAATAATAACTATATATTGAAAATCTCCAGACCCCCTTCAAGCTTTAAACAATAATAACTATATATTGAAAATCTCCAGACCCCCTTCAAGCTTTAAACAATAATAACTATATATTGAAAATCTCCAGACCCCCTTCAAGCTTTAAACAATAATAACTATATATTGAAAATCTCCAGACCCCCTTCAAGCTTTAAACAATAATAACTATATATTGAAAATCTCCAGACCCCCTTCAAGCTTTAAACAATAATAACTATATATTGAAAATCTCCAGACCCCCTTCAAGCTTTAAACAATAATAACTATATATTGAAAATCTCCAGACTCCCTTCAAGCTTTAAACAATAATAACTATATATTGAAAATCTCCAGACCCCCTTCAAGCTTTAAACAATAATAACTATATATTGAAAATATCCAGACCCCCTTCAAGCTTTAAACAATAATAACTATATATTGAAAATCTCCAGACCCCCTTCAAGCTTTAAACAGTAATAACTATATATTGAAAATCTCCAGACTCCCTTCAAGCTTTAAACAGTAATAACTATATATTGAAAATCTCCAGACTCCCTTCAAGCTTTAAACAGTAATAACTATATATTGAAAATCTCCAGACTCCCTTCAAGCTTTAAACAATAATAACTATATATTGAAAATCTCCAGACCCCCTTCAAGCTTTAAACAATAATAACTATATATTGAAAATCTCCAGACCCCCTTCAAGCTTTAAACAATAATAACTATATATTGAAAATCTCCAGACCCCCTTCAAGCTTTAAACAATAATAACTATATATTGAAAATCTCCAGACTCCCTTCAAGCTTTAAACAATAATAACTATATATTGAAAATCTCCAGACCCCCTTCAAGCTTTAAACAATAATAACTATATATTGAAAATCTCCAGACCCCCTTCAAGCTTTAAACAATAATAACTATATAAGAACATAAGAACATAAGAAAATGGGAGTCTGCAGAAAGCCGATTGGCCTAAGCAAGGCAGATCCCTGTCCCACACAACCCCAATTCAATTACAAAGCCCAATTATAGGCTTCACACTCTAATACCCTGAGGATCATCTTACCAAAACGGTTAGAGATTAACGCAGGATTATGGGGGTCTGCAGAGCGCTGATTGGCCCAACCCGGCTGATCCCCCTTCACACCCAACCCTTCTCGTCCATATGCTTATCTAATTTTATCTTAAAGCTCCCTACAGTTTTAGATCCCACTATAGCACTTGGTAGTCCATTCCACCCATCTACAACTCTGTTACCAAACCAATACTTGCCTATATCTTTTCTGAAACGAAATTTATCTAATTTGAAACCATTGGTACGAGTTCTTTCGCTATCACTGAGCTTTAGTACATTTGTCATGTCCCCTTTGTTAATCCCACTAACCCACTTGAACACCTCTATCATATCTCCTCTAACTCTGCGTCTCTCTAACGAATGTAAACCTAATTTCTTCAACCTTTCTTCATACGAAAGATTTCTAATATTATGGATCATTTTTGTCATTCTACGCTGTACTCTCTCCAATGAATCTATGTCCATTCTGTAATAAGGACACCAAAATTGGACAGCATAATCCATATGGGGTCTCACTAATGACAAGTAAAGTTTTAAGATAACATCAGCAGTTCTGTTACTCACGCTCCTAGAGATGAACCCGAGAATCCTGTTTGCCTTATTACGAACGCTTATACACTGTTTTCTAGGCTTCAAATCATTGCTAACAAACACACCTAGATCTTTCTCGCAGTCTGAATTTTCTAATTCTAAATTAACTAGTTTATATTTAACATTTGTTTGCATCTTCCCTATCTTTAATACCTTGCATTTGTCAATGTTAAACTTCATCTGCCAATTTACTGACCATTCATGTAAGGTATCTAGATCCCTTTGGAGGCACTCTATATCGCTATCTGAATCAATTGATCTCCCTATTTTAGTATCGTCTGCGAATTTACTTATCCTACTAGTTATACCTAAATCTAGGTCATTTATATATATAAGAAACAACAGGGGACCTAATACCGATCCCTGGGGGACACCACTTTTGACTGCTCCCCATTCTGACTTGGTACCATTTATGCTGACTCTCTGCTTCCTACCAATTAGCCATGACCTAATCCATCCTAACAACGCCCCACCTATTCCATGTGCCTCAACCTTTCTCATCAACCTCTCATGAGGGACTCTGTCGAAAGCTTTACTGAAATCTAAATATATAATATCATATGACTTGTCATTATCTACTGCTTCATATACCTCTGAGAAAAAACTAAGCAAATTAGTAAGGCAAGACCGTCCCTGAGTGAATCCATGCTGAGAAGAATTGATTAAGTTAAATGTTTCTAAGTGGTTTCTCATTTTCCCAGCAATAATTGACTCTAGTAGCTTTCCTATGATTGAAGTGAGACTAATGGGACGGTAATTGGATGCTATTGATTTATCACCTTTTTTGAAGATCGGAACTACATTTGCAAGCTTCCAAGCTTCTGGAACAATACCTGTTTCTAATGACTTGTTAAATAGAAATGTTAATGGATAACTTAACTCATCTCTGCATTCTTTTAATACTCTAGCATATACCTCATCAGGACCAGGCGATTTATGAGGTTTCAGTCTGTCAATTTCCTTAACCACATCATTTCTACTTGTAGTAACCGTACTTAACCTATTTTCTATACTATCGCTGTATACCTTACGGACTTCTGGAAACTGTGCCAAATTTTCATTAGTGAAAACGGAAAGAAATTGACTATTTAATGTACTGCACATTTCTAAATCACTTTCTGTCAATTTTCCTATCGAAGTTTTAAGGGGACCAATTACATCTCTAACCTTGGATTTATATAGTTGGTAAAAAGCTTTAGGATTATTTTTTGAATCATTGGCAACCTTAATTTCATAATTTCTTTTTTCTTTACTAATATCCTTTTTTACCTGTCGTGATAGATTCTGATAGTAAGTAAGTAGGTGAATTTCGCCTTTTTTATTTTTTCTATATATTCCTCTCTTTTTTCCTAGACGATCTAATAGTCTATTATTCATCCATTTGGGTTGGTTCTGTGTTGATCTAAATTTTCTTTTGGGGATATATTTATTTTGCGCATTGAATACTGACTTGATAAAATTATTGTATGTATCTACCAAGTTTGACGTCTCCTCCTGACTTAAGATGACAGGTGCCTGAGAAAGGATACACTCATTTGGACACCTGGATCGACTTAATTTTTTGACCATAGGGTCCGCTAACAGGGCTTCTCTTAAC
>JBAKBP010032847.1:0-22638 GCA_037953745.1 Lithodes maja
GTGTGCTGACCTAGTGTGCTGTCCTAGTGTGCTGTCCTGTGACATTTTTCCACCGTAAAATGTACAAATTTATCTCGAAGGTGGATCTAATGGAAGTTTGTTTTAAGTTTGATGGAGGTCTTGGGAGGAAGCTCATAAATATAAGCTCATTTATATATATAAAATATATGTGGGGAGATTGTAGGCACCAATCGATCAGGGCTAGACCCAGGTGAGGTTATAGGCATGTGATAAAGAGTCGCTGGAACTCCTGTTTCATTTGCTTGGCCTCTCTTACTGATTTTCTTTGTGCCTCATTTACACTGAGAGCAATCCAGCTAGCTCTCACAAACACCTCCTCCTCCTATCCACTTCACTACACTAAACATGCACACCACACTTCATTCCTCCACACCAAAATTAAAAAAACACAATGATGAATTTTAGCCCAGCCTCGGAGTCCCCAAGGGGGGGGACCATAAATGCCCCCTCACCCGACCGACCATCCCCTGACGACCCCACACAATTACCTGGACCTCGGCCTGTTACTCTTTCTATTAATTTCTGCAACATTCGCGGACTTTCCTCTAACTTTCACTCTGTTGAGCACCATCTCTCCTCCTACAAACCTGATCTTCTCTTCCTCACCGAAACCCAGGTGTCTGTAGCAACATCCAGCAACCCCTTTTCTGTATCCTCCTACTTTCTCTATCCTAGTTTCAAAGCCAATGGCGGATGTTGTGCATATGTGCACAACAAACTCACTTGCTCTCGTGTTCCCGATTTCGACTCCTCTGAATTCTCAACTTTATGGCTCAAACTTTCCTGTCATTCTCTTACTAAATATTTCTGTGCTGTCTATCTTTCCCCTAACTCTACCAACTTTCCTAAATTCTTTGACTATCTAAACTCTACAGTGGAACACATTCTATCCATTTCTCCTTTCTCAGAAATCTCCATCTTAGGAGATTTCAACGTTCACCACCGCCAATGGCTCTCCTCTCACACTACTGATCCACCTGGTGAACAAGCCTACGTCTTTTCTATCCTAAATGACCTAGAGCAGTTAGTTCAGCAACCCACCCGTATCCCGGATCGCATCGGAGATCGGCCCAACATTCTTGACCTGTTTCTAACTTCTAACCCTTCTTCTTATACTGTCGATCTTTTCTCTCCTTTGGGCTCCTCCGACCATAAACTTATCTCTGTCACCTGTCCTATCTCTCCAGTACAGCCACCCGATCCTCCTAGCCGGCGGCGCTTGTGGCACTTTGGCGCTGCCGACTGGGAGGCTCTTCGGCAGTACTTCTTTGATTTCCCATGGAATGATTTCTGCTTCCATGGCCGAGGACCCTCGGAGAGTGCTGAACGCATTACCGAGGTAATCCTATCGGGCATGGAAGCATACATTCCATTCTCTTTCTCTCAGACTAATGCTAAAAAATCTTGGTTTACTCACGCCTGTTCTACTGCTGTCCGCAATAAGGAGGAAGCATTCAAACGGTACCAACGCCTTAAAACTCAAGACTCTCATTCTTCATATGTTTCTGCCCGGAATCAAGCCAAATCTGTTCTTCGACTTGCCAAACACTCTTTCATCAATAATAAATGCACTGAACTATCCAACTCTAGCTCTTCCCAAGCTTTCTGGCATCTAGCCAAAAACCTCTCCAACAATTTCTCTTCCTCGTCTTTCCCTCCCCTTTCCCACTCTGATGGCACAACCATCACTTCTTCCTCTGACAAAGCTAAACTCTTCGCTCAAACTTTTGCTAGAAACTTCACCTTGGATGATTCCGGTGCTATTCCTCACTCTCCGCCCTCCTCTCTCTTACTTATGCCTAATATCCTAATCTCTTCTAAAGATGTACTTTCTACCCTCTCTGGGCTTAACACTAATAAGGCGTACGGTCCGGACGGTGTTCCTCCTGTTGTTCTCAAAAACTGTGCTTCCGTGCTGACTCCCTGCCTAGGCAAACTCTTTAGTCTCTGTCTATCCTCTAACGTCTTCCCTTCATGCTGGAAGTTTGCTCACATTCAACCTGTCCCAAAGAAGGGTGACCGCTCTCAACCCTCCAACTATCGTCCAATTGCTCTTATCTCTTGTCTTTCTAAAGTTTTTGAAACTATTCTTGCTTCCAAATTTCTTAAGCATTTCTCTTCTCATAATCTGCTCTCAGATCGCCAGTATGGCTTCCTTAAGGGTCGCTCTACTGGTGATCTTCTTTCATATCTTACTAACTCTTGGTCATCCTCCTTTTGGGACTTCGGTGAGACTTTTTCTATTGCACTAGACATATCGAAAGCCTTCGATAGAGTCTGGCATAAATCTTTAATTTCTAAACTACCCTCCTTCGGTTTCTATCCCTCCATCTGTGCCTTTGTCTCTAATTTCCTTTCCGGCCGTTCCATAGCTGCGGTTGTGGACGGCCATTGTTCACTTCCTCACCCTATAAACTCCGGTGTTCCTCAGGGCTCTGTCCTATCTCCTATTCTCTTTCTAATTTTTATAAATGATCTCCTTAACTGTACCTTAATTCCCATCCATTCATACGCAGACAACTGAACCTTACACTACTCCATTAGTTTTTCAGAACGCCCCAGCCAGCAATCCCTCAACGACAAACGTAATGAAGCCATAGAACTCTTAAATTCTGATCTAAATACTATTTCCAATTGGGGCAGAGAAAACCTTGTTAACTTTAATGCTTCCAAAACCCAATTTCTCCATCTATCTACCCGTCAGGATCTCCCAGCGGACTATCCCTTATTCTTCAACAATACAAAAATCAACCCTTCATCTTCTCTCAATATTCTTGGTGTCTCTTTTTCTTCTGCTCTCATTTGGAAGGACCATATTACCAGTCTTGCTAAGGCAGCCTCCCAGAAGCTGGGTGTGCTCAACTGCCTTAGGGGGTTCTTTTCCCCTGCACAGCTTCTTGCTCTGTACAGGGGCATAGTGCGCCCTTGTATTGAGTATTGTTCACATGTGTGGGGAGGTTCCTCTCACACCGCTCTCCTAGACAAAGTTGAAAGGAAGGCCTTTCGTATCATTAACTCCCGTCCACTCACCAACTCTCTGCAATCTCTCTGTCTCCGCCGCAATGTTGCATCTCTCTCGCTATTCTATCGCTACTATAATAATCAGTGTTCCTCAGAGCTATCCCAGTGCATACCACCTCCTTTACGTAGGGCACGTGGTACCCGTCTTGCAACTCAATCCCACCCCTACTCTGTGCAACTCTCCAACCAAGAGTGAAACGTTACTCTCAAACTTTCTTCTACTCAACATCTGAGCTCTGGAACTCTCTCCCAGAATCAGTCTTTCCCTCTTCCTACGACTTAAATTGCTTCAAACTCCGTGTGTCCAGGCATTTTGGCTCGAACGTCCCTTGATTTTGGCCCTGTCACTCTTTCAACTATGGGGGAGGCACTCGCTATAGGCAGTTATGCCTTTTGCCTCCCTCAATCACATAGAAAAAAAAAAAAAATTAATATATAAATAAATAGACCCCCCAAAATAACCACTGTCCCCTTAACCCCTTCTGTACCGGTCTAGCTGTATTTAGACGATTTTGAGAAGTTTAAGAAGGATTTATGGTATTAAAAGGGGTTAAGGGGAGGTTTTTAGTTTGTTCCCTAGACCTCCATCAAGCTTAAAATTACACCCCCTGGAGTCCCTTTCAAGATAAATTTTTACATTTTTCGGTAGAAAAATTTCCCGGCCGAAGGCCGGTGCCTCTTAAATTACAGGCTCGCCAGGATAACATTGACACCTGAATTGCACGAAAGGTCTTAATATGGGGTGAAAGTTCTTAAAATCGCTAAACTAATGGGACAAACTTTTTATAATATCAAAAGCAATGGGGCTAAACATGAGGGAGAAAGGGGTCAAGAAAAAAATCCCCTCAAGTGGAGACCTCCCCTTTAAGTGAGACAGTTCGATGCCTTTTCATTGTGAGAGGCCCCCGTATTAGACTGAATCCAAAAAACGCCTATCAGTAACCGGAATAGAGTTAACAGAAAGGGTTAACTATTTATACTAGTTTGAGGCAGAATAGAGTCTAGTTTGAGGCAGAATAGGGTCTAGTTTGAGGCAGAATAGGGTCTAGTTTGAGGCAGAATAGGGTCTAGTTTGAGGCAGAATAGGGTCTAGTTTGAGGCAGAATAGGGTCTAGTTTGAGGCAGAATAGGGTCTAGTTTGAGGCAGAATAGGGTCTAGTTTGAGGCAGAATAGGGTCTAGTTTGAGGCAGAATAGGGTCTAGTTTGAGGCAGAATAGGGTCTAGTTTGAGGCAGAATAGGGTCTAGTTTGAGGCAGAATAGGGTCTAGTTTGAGGCAGAATAGGGTCTAGTTTGAGGCAGAATAGGGTCTAGTTTGAGGCAGAATAGGGTCTAGTTTGAGGCAGAATAGGGTCTAGTTTGAGGCAGAATAGGGTCTAGTTTGAGGCAGAATAGGGTCTAGTTTGAGGCAGAATAGGGTCTAGTTTGAGGCAGAATAGGGTCTAGTTTGAGGCAGAATAGGGTCTAGTTTGAGGCAGAATAGGGTCTAGTTTGAGGCAGAATAGGGTCTAGTTTGAGGCAGAATAGGGTCTAGTTTGAGGCAGAATAGGGTCTAGTTTGAGGCAGAATAGGGTCTAGTTTGAGGCAGAATAGGGTCTAGTTTGAGGCAGAATAGGGTCTAGTTTGAGGCAGAATAGGGTCTAGTTTGAGGCAGAATAGGGTCTAATTTGAGGCAGAATAGGGTCTAGTTTGAGGCAGAATAGGGTCTAGTTTGAGGCAGAATAGGGTCTAATCGTTCCATGGCTTTATTTGTTGTTTGGGATTTTTTTTTTTTTCCCCCCCCCATCTTGATTAAGGGGAGGGTTTTAGTTTCTTCCCTAGAACCCCAGCAATCTCGTTAAGGGGAGGTATTTAGTTTCTTCCCTAGAACTCCATCAAGCTTAAAATACACCCCCTAGACCCCCTTTCAAGATAAATTTGTACATTTTTCGGTAGAAAAATGTCCCGGCCGAAGGCCGGTTTCTCTCACATTACAGGCTCGCTATCGCTCGCCAGGAAAAAATCGACACCTAAATGGCACGAAAGTTCTTAAAATTGACAGAAATGGGGCGAAAGTTCTTAAAATCGCCAAACTAAAGGGGGCGAGCGCCTTAAAATCTAAAAAGCAATGGGGCTAAACATGAGGGAGAAAGGGGTCCAGAAAAAAATCCCTCAAGTGGAAATCTCCCCTTAACGAGCAGTGTTCTATTGTCAGAATGTCCCGTTTATAATTTATTGCTTACCATTTATTATCGATGAGGTGTGCTATTCAACTGCTGAGCTCTGGAACTCTCCCATAATCAGTCTTTCCCTCTTCCTATGACTTAAATTGCTTCAAACCCCGTGTGTCCAGGCATTTTGGCTCGAACGTCCCTTGATTTTGGCCCTGTCAGTCTTTCAACTCTGAGGGAGGCACCCGATACAGGCAGTTCTGCCTTTTGTCTCCCTCACTCACATAGACAAAACACAAAAATATTGATGTAATGTGCTGAATTGCTAGGTCTTTATTTGCTGACCAAGATATACTATTAAGTAACACCCCTTTATTATCATTAATCATCCATTACAAACTCCAATGTACTTGAATACACTAATGAAAGCATATGGTCCTCCCGGGATTCGAACTCGGGACACCTCACCCAGAACATAAAGTATCTAAACCATTACACCACCAACACAGTTATAATATAAGAATAAGGTTTATCTGGTTGAAGTGTTGGGATTAAATTGACTGAAGAGATGTGTGATGTTGGATTTGAAGGGGGGGGGGGGGGAGTAGGGATAATTTATTTGTAAAATTATTAATACATTTATTATTAACTAATATTGTTCTTAGCACCAATACCTCCCAATGAAACTAATGGAAGCATATGATTCTCCGGAGATTCGAACCAAGGACACCCATCAAACTTTCTATCTATCTATCTATCTATCTATATGCTCAGGCCCAATCCCCATTTTGGGGGTAGCCGACTCAAGACAGAGCAAGAACAGGGAAAACACAAAAACAACATAAAACAAAAAATAAACACAGATAAAAAACACAAACTCACACACATCCAGGTCACCCAGGAGAAGACCCAGAGACCAGGGTTACCAAGGTCGCTCCAGCACTCCCCCGGCCCCTGACCACCCGGAGAGGTTCCGATCTCGGCAGGCAGACATGCAGCGGAGCCAAAGCCACAAGCCCTCCCACCACACTTCCAGGCACACCCTTCATATTAATCGTCCCCCGGGCCAGGCGCCTGATGGACTATTATCTAGTCGAACTTGCGCCCGACCCTTACTCCAAATGACCACGTGTTCACTCAACTATTCACAAGCATTCTCCATTCACTCCTGTCCACCACCACTTCCCCTGCCTGATCTATAGTCATTCCTCTATCATCCAAAGCCTTTCTTACACAGTCACTCCATCTCAATGGGAGTCTTCCTGCCCTTCTATCTCCCCTTGTACCTGACTCACATATTCTCTTTGTAAGCTTTTCATCTCCCATTCGTTCAACATGACCATACCAGCTCAGCACCCTTCTGTCCACTCTGGCTGACAAATGTTCCTGCTGCCCCACTCTCCTACGTATCTCTTCATTCCTCAATCTGTCTCTACGAGTAACTCCACACATACTCCTCAAGCAGCTCATCTCCATCACATCCAGCCCTCTTTTCTCCTTTTTCTTCAGAGCCCATGTCTCAGCCCCATACATCACTGTTGGCACAACAATTCCTTGATATAGTGCACTTTTTACTTTCACTCAGAGATTTCTCGTCTTCCACATACTTCCCAAACTTTAGAAAAAAAAATAAATAAAAAAAATAAAAAAATAAAATAAAAATAATAAAACAAGGTCCCCCTTAGAGACACACTTGTACATTTTTCGGTAGAAAAAAAAAAAGTCCCGTCCGATTGATGGTTCCTTCAAATTTACAGGCTCACTGTCGCTCGCCATGAAACCTAGACGCCTAAGCGGCACGAAAGCTCTTAATGTTGACAAAGAATTGGGGTGAAAGGTTTAAAAATCAAGAAACTAATGGGGCGAGCGACTTGAGATCTATATAACTAATGGGCCTAAACATGAGGGAGATGGGGGTCCAGAAAAATCAAAACTTCCCCATAATGACAAACTTTTCTCTTGCTGGGTTGGTGTGAGGAAGTTGGAGTCGTGATTGAATTAGACTAGCATCGCTTTTAAAAATAGTTCTGGCAAGCAGTTATTTATATATATTTGTTTAGCATAGGGTTAATATCTGAAATTGAAAGGATTGCATAATGAGTTCTTGTTTATGTACAGGGTTGGTGCGAGCAAGCCGGAGCCAAGATGGAGGGTAACGCGTACAGTACCGAGGTGATCCGGATGACGGAGCCCAAGCCATCTTGTGGCAGGAAGGTTAGTTAACACTCTTGCTTCTACTTACTGTTATTAATTTCTAGGAGGGCTACCCGGTGTTTCCCGTTTACATATTATTCACGAGCAACACCGGGTCTGTAGGTCTCAGAGTGTGAGATCTGTGACTGTCATTGTGGCTCGGCGCTGTACCCTTTCCAGAACGTCATTGTTTATCTTGGTTTTGGTTGACAATATGACAGAATGTAAACGCCAGACAAATTGTGGCAATAACCTAAATGGAAAATATATTTGGACTGCCAGCCCAAATGAGCTACCCCTATTGGTCTCGGGGTAGAGTGCTCGCTTTGTGTGCGGGGTACCAAGGTTCAAATATCGGCTTGGGATAGCTCCTCAAAATTATTTCTTGGAGGCGAATTTCTGCATCTAATGAAGTTTAGCTGCTATGGTAACATTGTAAAGAGTAGAATAAGAATATTTGAGTAAACACCAAGCCGGTTTCACCACTCCCGTTTCACGAGGCAAACCAATCTTTTGTACAGGTGTAAAGAAAGTATCCTTGTCCATTTAAGTGAAAGTGTGTGTAAGTACACCAAGCACTCTATTGACTTGGTTTACCTGGGTCTGTGCCCGTTCTGTGATGGACAGATTTTGGTCAATCGTGACGCCCAAATCCTTCTCTTTGGTGGTGGTTTCAAGTGAGTGGATGGTACGGTCAGGGTTCTTTATTGTATGTTAGTGGTGAGGGTTTCCTCTTCCAAGGTGCATGGCCTTATAGTCGTTGGGTTGAATTAGGATAGGTGGGTTAGGGTAAGTTGAGTGAGGTAAAGACAATGTTAGTAACTTATTGTTAGTGTTAGGGTTGGTATAGTGGAGTAACTTAAGGTAAACAGTTACCATCAGCTGCTTGACAAAAATTATTCTCGGGAAAGAAATTTGAAAGAAGTACTTACGATGCTTGAAAATTCTTGAAACTCTGTTTCGCACTCTGATATAATGCATATAGTTACCTGTCAAACCAACAACAAAATGTGAATATTTTATAGCTGGCAAGGGTTTCTTAAATTATTACCAATATTTTTTTAGGGCCTCTTCCAATTACTCGGATAGATGCTACGAAATATTTTTACGGTTTTCTTCTTGGTATTTGTGGAGAGTAGGAGCGGGGCGATTTGAATTATACTGCTAGAAAACAAGCAAGGTTTTTTACCGATTTGAATTATACTGCTATAAAAACAAGCAAGGTTTTTTACCGATTTGGTTGGTATGCGATCATGTCATCTGTAATACACACATTTTAAATATATGGCTGATTATTGACAATTTGTTATTGAACCCCTCACGATCATAAATAAAAGGTGTACGCTATTTGTTTACATTGATTCTTTGGACGATTGCACTTACGATGCTTCCCAAGGAGTTTTGCATTTTTCTCAACATCATTCATCGTTTTGAAGTTAGGTTAGGTTAAGGTAGGTTAAGATAGGTTTACCCTTTGAGTACCAGCAAGGTGGGTTATATTTCAGTCTAGCTATATTTAGACGGTATTATGTAGCCTAGGAAGGACCTGTGGTAGTTAAAAGGGTTGGCTGAGATGGTTTGAAGCCATAGTATTGCTAGAGGTCCTTCCTAAGCTGAATATAATCGTCTAATAGCTGCCAGAATATAATGAAAAGTAAATCACGGTATAGAAGGGATTAACAAAACCTGCAGGCCGTCCTATAACCGAATTTATAGCACCGCGCCCTTATTCTCCTCTATTACCGTGTGCTTCATTCACCCATCGGTACAAGCCCCAACACCCTGGGGAAACGATGTAGCTAAAGAGGGGTGTAGTTCTTATGAGTGTATAATTGTGAGTGTATAATTGTGAGCGTATAATTGTGAGCGTATAATTGTGAGCGTATAATTGTGAGCGTATAATTGTTAGTGTGAGAGTAGTGAATTCTTATATTTTATCCTCCCTTCTGTTTAAGCCTCAACAACTGGCGAACGATTTAACTGGAAGAGTGTGTATTTTTGTGTGTAAATTTAAGATTTTGTGTATGTTTATGTGCAAGCGTATACAATTAACCACTTGCGAGTTTCAGGCTATAAGGAAGTTGGAGCCGAGAACATCGATATTAAACAGAAATGCAATGATAAATGTAGGTTTCTGATGGATAAAATTGGTATGTACTATGTTGAATTGGGTTTTATATATCTATAAATGTACTACGGCCGTATTTTAGCTGTAAATTCTGTTAAATATCGTTGTCTACAGCTCCAACTTCCTTATAGAACGGAACTCGCAAGTCGGCAATTGTATGTGAATTTTGAGATTATGATAAAAATTAAAGTTAATGCTCAAATATCCATTTTCTTACTATACCTATTAAAGAAAATTGTAAATTCTGTTAAATATCGTTGTATACAGCTCCAACTTCCTTATAGAACGGAACTCGCAAGTCAGCAATTGCATGTGAATTTTGAGATTTTGATAAAAATAAAATAGTTAATGCTCAATTATCCATTTTCTTACTATACCTATTAAAGAAAATGTTATTTAGGGGATGACAATTATATTCTGAAGAGAAAAGGTTTGCTTATTTTTCTTAACTAACGCTATTTATAGTCACAAATACAGTACAAAATTGTTAATACTTTTATATACAAGAATAATATAGTGTTTCTTATGACTTAATACATAGTTTTAATGGTTGGATTGTGATGTATATATTTTACCGTCGAGGTTAGTCCTATAACCCGGGTATCTTCTGTGAGTATAGCTCATTGTTCCAGTGAGCGTCCTGATACAGTCTTCTACTGCATACTGAAATATTCTGTACAGCATTTTTGTTTGTTCATCAATACTACATTAATATTATTAGTAGTAGTATCATTATTATTATCAGTTTCCTGTTTCCTGTTAATAATATACAGTATAATGGCTTTGATGAACATCATTAAGAACGTTTTCATGGGTACATCGCCCTTCGGGTCGATAGCTATCCATGTAGCCAAGTTGGTCATATTATTTGTATTTGCGAGCAGTTCTGTGCTTACGATCATGTACTGGGGCAGTAATGGATTAGTCTGTAGAGATTTATCACGAGGGGATCCTATCCCAGATGAACACAAGCAAATGTGTTCACAATCACAGTTTTCCTCAGGTTTCGATATTGATGATGAGCAAAAAGTGATTTCTCATTCCAATCGGTACTTTAATATTATCATAGGAATTTTCGCTGCACTTGCTTTAATTATTATTGCTTTTGATTGCATTTGTAGCGATAAAAGATTAGTGCCATCCCATCTAATAGCTTATTATGGTAAAAATAGATCATTGGATGAGCTTTACGGAGAAACTTTAAAAGAAAACATTGGATGCTTCAAATCTATATATTATAAATGTTTAGCAATTCACTTCGTATTAGTTATGTTTTGCATAGGATCAATAGCTGTTTTTCACCATTCCTCCAATAAGTCTTTAGTAGAATTAATAGTAAATGCTGATAGCCCATGGAGGGATTATAATAACCTGATCCAGCCAATAGAAGCAGCCTTCCCACCATACACCCACTGCGAGGTAACTCCCTCAGATTACATAGTGGGTGAAGCTACAATAGTTTACGGGTGTTACAACATGGTGAACCCAGTACATGAACGATTGGTACTCCTTCTTGCTTATATGATGCTTTCTTTGACAGTCATTACATTATGTGTAATATTTTGGCTGTTATTAGTGTTCCCTTTCACCAAGAAACAATTGGTACTTTTGGGCCTCCCTCAATATGCCGAGAAGGTTATTTTGGATCGCCTGACACTTGGTGACCATCTGGTTCTAGCGTATATGGCACCTAAAGTATTAAGTCGTCATTATATTGAAGCTCTCCACACGTTATATTGTAATAACACTTAACAAAAGCACCTAAAGTATTAAATCAGGATTATATTGAAGCTCTCCACACTTTATATTGTAATAACACTTAACAAAGGCTCCTAAAGTATTAATCTATTTTTTATTAATTTCACCACAACACCAAACACCTCCAATGAAATTAAGGAAAGCATATATGTGATCCACCAGGATTCGAACCCGGGTTATCACACATAGATTTTTAGACACCTTAACCATTACACCACCAAGACGGTTAAAGGTTTATGCACAGTCATAATTATATTGAAGCTCTCCACACGTTATATTGTAATAACAAGTAACAAAGGAGATTATCCCCAATACAAGTTAACACTGTTCTGACGCGTGATAATTGCCCGGCAGGCAGGCAGGCAGATGTGCACACGTATCTTTTGCCGGTCAGTCATCTAGCATTAGAAATTTCCCAAACGGAGTCCCGCAAGGATCCGTCCTGTCGCCCGCACTCTTCAATCTGTACATGCATGATCTAAATACACCAAATTCACCCCAAATAACCATAGCCTACGCAGACGACATAACACTCCCAAGCACGCACCAAAACCCAGACACCGCAACAAGACTCCTTCAAGACTATCTCGACACATTACATGAATGGTGCACTACAAACAGACTCAATTTAGCCCCAGCTAAATCCACTGCAACCCTCCTCAAAAGCTGGACAGGAGAGCACGATTACGTCCCGGGACTCAACATAAACAACACACCCCTAACACACACACACACACAGACAAAATCCTAGGAGTAACATTCGACACCCAAATTACATTCAAACAGCACACCACAAACACGAAAAAGAAACTGGCACCCCGACTTAACGCCCTCAGATCACTTGCCCACACGAAATTTGGACACAACAAAGAAACCACCACCACAGTCTACAAACAATACATAAGATCAGTTATGGAATACGCAAACCCGGCCTGGGCTTCTAACCTAGCTGAAACACATCATAAGACCTTACAGACTATTCAAAATAAAGCCCTGAAAATCATCACAGGATGCACAGCTATGACACCCACAGATCACCTACATCAAGAAACCAAAGTCCTCAAAGTCAAAGATCATCTAGACATGAGAGGCACACAATTCCTAGCAGCAGCCTCCACGAATCAAAACCACCCACTACACTACATGGCTACACACCCACAGACACCAAGAAATATCAAAACAACACCCAGCACACGCTATCACACACAAATACTGTCTTCTCTCCCTCCCTGCCCACCCCAAACCAACTTCCGGAAGGACATCCATACTCATATCACTCGCCGTTCCATTCACTCACTCATAGACAACACGCAGCTGCAAGCACGACTTACCGAAATCCATCCTTCTGAATCCTCCCTTCCTCGTGAGGACAGAGTCCACCTGGCCAGGCTGAGATGCGGACACCATCCGGCTCTTCTGAGCTATCGGAAGAGACTGGATGACTCCGTCGTCGACACCTGCCCGGGTTGTAACACAGCAACCCCATACCATTAAACACATCATAGAAGACTGCATTTCACACAACCACTTACGCCAACGACACAATTTACACTCTTTGAGAGCTCTGTGGGAAAGCCCGACCGTGGCCATGGCCTTCCTTGGGGACTCGGGGCTGTTCGGCCAGGCAGCTTAGGGAACAACAACAACACTGTTCTGACTCCTTAACATCTGATTACACATTTCTTTTCTGTATCCTAGGTATTATTAGACGATTGTATTCTGAATAGGAAGGGTATATGGAAGTCCAAGGGTTAATTCTGATAGTCTTTACCCTTATATTTTCCACATATATTTCCTAAGCTGTATAAAATTGTCTCATACCTTACCTTTAGATACCTTTAGATGTGTTCGCCGCTCTTCTAGCGGCACCAAGGAGCGCGACGCCCCTCGTTATGGGTGGGGATTTGGTGCAGTAGACTGTTTGAAGCGACAGCTCGCTCCCTTGCGAGGATGGGCTCGTCTGGCACTTTTTGCAGTTCGACATCTAGGGCTCTCTTGAAGTTGTCTAACGAGATGTCCCTCATGTCTCTTACTCGCCGTGGGAGTTTGTTGAAGAGACGTGGGCCTCTGTGTGATAACCAGCCCTCTCGCAGAGAGCCCATAGCACCCCTGTTATTCATCCGGGGGATTTCGCATTCCCAGCCTCTCCTATCACTGAATTTCATGACTATCGGTGTATGTAGGTTTGGTACTAAACCCTCTGCGATTTTCCACGTGTATATTATTAGGTAACTTTCTCTTCTACGTTCCAGTGAGTACAGATTCAGTGCTCTTAAACGCTCCCAATAGTGTAGATGTTTTATCGAACTTATATGCGAAGTGAAATTTCTTTGTACACTCTCTACGTCATTTATTTCACCTGCTTTGTATGGGGATGTTAATACGCTACAGTATTCAAGCCGCGGTAGCACTAGAGATTTGAAGAGCGTTATCATAGGCAATTCACCGCGTGTTTTAAAAGTACGCAGAATCCAACCCGTTAGACGTTTCGCAGCCGCCACTTTGACCTGGTTATGTACTTTGAAACCCATATTTTCAGACATTAATACCCCAAGGTCTTTCACACTGTCTTTCCGTTCTATTATGTGGTTAGATTCTGTTAAGTAATTTGTAATTTCTTTAACACCATTATTATCTCTGTACCGTATTAATTGGAATTTTTCCTCATTGAATTGCATGTTGTTTTCCCTGGTCCACTGGAACACTACATTCATGTCTTCCTGCAGTCGGCCCGTGTCCTCTTGTGTGTTTACTATCTTGCTTAATTTTGTGTCATCAGCAAAAGACGACACCGTACTGTGTCTGGTGTTGGTATCTATGTCGCAAATTAGTATGAGGAACAGAAGGGGCGCTAGCACTGTTCCTTGGGGCACTGAGCTTTTGACATCCGAAGGCTCAGAAGTGACTTGGTTTACTGCTACCGATTGTTTTCGGTTTACGAGGAAATTGTATATCCACCGTCCGATTTTCCCAGTTATACCTTTTGCTTTCAGTTTGTGGGCTATTATACCATGGTCACATTTATCAAATGCCTTAGCAAAATCGGTGTAAATGACATCCACGTTTTACTTTTCTTCTAGCGCTTTAAGAATTTTGTCAAAGTGTTCCAAAAGTTGTGAGAGGCATGATCTTCCCGCTCTGAACCCATGTTGACCGGTGTTGTGTAGTTCATTTGTCTCCATGAATGTTGAAATTTTGCTTCGCAGGACTCGCTCGAAAACTTTAATGATGTGAGAGGTTAGAGCTACCAGGCGGTAGTTTTTTGGTAGTGCTTTACTCCCTCCTTTATGCAGTGGGGCAATTATTGCGTTTTTCAAGCTATCTGGTATGTCACCAGTGTCTAGACTCCTTCTCCACATTATAGCCAAGGGTTTTGAGAGGTTTTCCTTACATTTTTCCATTAGGATCGAATTCCATGAGTCCGGGCCTGGTGCCGAGTGGGATGGCATGTTGGAAATGGCCTCTTCTATGTCTTTTGGACCGAAATCAATATCCAGCATATGAGGGGTTTCCGTGGGGGAGGTTTCCATGAAAAATATATTTTGGTCTCTGATGACTTTTGTTTCATCAGGCTCACTGAATGCCATTTCATACTGCCTGCTTAAGAGTTCGCTCATTTCCTTTTTGTCCCCTGTGAAAGAGCCGTCCCCTTTGCTCAGTGGGCCGATGTTTGATGTTGTTTTAGCCTTTTGTTTGGCGTATGAAAAGAAGTATTTGGAATTTTCCTTTATACCTGCAATAGCTTTCCTCTCCTCTTCCATATGTTGTAGTTCATATGATATTCTTAGCCTTTGTTCAATTTCCACAATTTCTCTATCTATTTCGACCTTTTGCCTATCCTGTAGATTTTGATGTGTGCATCTTTGTGTGAGTAATTTTCTTCTTCTGTACAGCCTCCTCCTTTCTCGATCTTGTTTGCTTCTTAGTTTTGTTTGTCTTGCAGGTATATGGTGGCTACAGATTTGGGTCATGGTTTCTGTTATTAAGACTAGACATTCTGTTGGTGTCAGGTTATCCATTAAATCTTCCCAGTCTATTAACTCCATTTCTTGATTTACCTCTTCCCATCTAATGTTTTTGTTATTGAAGTTAAATTTACTGAAGGGGCCGGTTTTTGTTCTCGATTCTGAGGTTGTCTGTACTCTTTCTAAGGTTTTGATCTCAATTAATTTAGTAGCCAGAATAAACAGTCAAAATGTGTCGTGATCCTCAAGGAGTTACTATGGCAAGAGGCTATAACGTATAACCCTTTCAGTACCAGTGACATAATTTTGTTGGATTTCAGCTGCATTTAAGGGGAGATCATTAACTTTTATTTTATTTTTTTTTATTTTTTATTATTGTTCTAGTTTCCTCGCTAGACCTCCATCAAGCTTAAAATGAAGCCCCCTAGACCCCCTTTCAAGATAAATTTGTACAATTTTCGGTAGAAAAATGTCCTGGCCGAAGGCCGATTCCTCTTAAATTACAGGCTCGCTATCGCTCGCCAGGAAAAAATAGACCTAATTGACAGGAAAGGTCTTAAATTGACAGAAATGGGTCGAAAGTTCATAAAATCGCCAAACTAATGGGTCTAAAGATGAGGGAGAAGGTGGTCTAGAAAAGCGACTCGTCTCTTCTTTAAACGAATCTATAAAGCTTAATTAGGAAAGGATTGATGGTAGAGCTGCAAGGAGGGAGTCTGTCACTTTCTAACGGGTAACAAACAGGTCCTTCTTAACCTGAATGAAATCGTCTAGTTGCCAGAATATAATGAAAAGGGCGTCACCGGTATAGATGGATGGGGAGGGACACTTTGCTATCGAGAAATGTACATATTTATCTCGAAGGTGGGGGTGTGTGGGGGGGGGGGGGGGTGTTGGGGGTACTTTTTTACGCTTGATGGAGGTCTAGGGAGCAATCTAAAAACCTTTCCTTAAGGGGAGGTTTCTAGTTTGTTTCCTACTCCTCCAGCAATCTTAAAATTTCACCCCCTTGACCCCCTTTCAAGATAAATTTGTACATTTTTCGGTAGAAAAATGTCCCGGCCGAAGGCCGATTACTCTTAAATTACAGGCTTGCTATCGCTCGCCAGGATAAAATCGACACCTAAATGGCACGAAAGGTCTTAAAATTGACAGAATGGGGCGGAAATTCTTAAAAATCACCAAACTAATGGGGCAAACGTCTTAAAATCTCAAAAGCAATGGGGCTAGACATGAGCGAGAAAGGGGTCAAGAAAAAAGTCCCTCAAGTGGAGATCTCCCCTTAACCCCTTCAACACCATGGCGCCATTTTACCCTTGATTCTGGCTAAGATTACAAAGTACAAAGTAAATCCAGCAACAACAGATCTAGTGACCCTTCTAGGCTGCTTGTCCTCCAAAACACTGAGGATCAAGTGTCCAAACAGTGGTTTAGAGTGGGTAAGGGAACATTGGCAAGGGAACTACTGCCTGGAACTAATGTCCGTGGCAGGAGTAGGAAGTTAGTAGGGGACAGATGGGTTAGTAACGATTAGATGATTTATGCAGTTTAAGAAAGGCCAATGTTACTAAGGGTTTACTGAGATCGTATTTGCCCATGTAAGTCGTAGAGGTAGATTATAAACTAAAGGAAATCGTCTAATGGTAACCAGACTAGGATGACAATATCGTAATGGTGTTGAAGGGGTTATAACTCCTTCAATATCGTAATGGTGTTGAAGGGGTTATAACTCCTTCAATATCGTAATGGTGGTGAGGGGGTTATAACTCCTTCAATATCGTAATGGTGGTGAGGGGGGTTATAACTCCTTCAATATCGTAATGGTGTTGAAGGGGTTATAACTCCTTCAATATCGTAATGGTGTTGAAGGGGTTATAACTCCTTCAATATCGTAATGGTGTTGAAGGGGCTATAACTCCTTCAATATCGTAATGGTGTTGAAGGGGTTATAACTCCTTCAATATCGTAATGGTGGTGAAGGGGTTATAACTCCTTCAATATCGTAATGGTGTTGAAGGGGTTATAACTCCTTCAATATCGTAATGGTGGTGAAGGGGTTATAACTCCTTCAATATCGTAATGGTGTTGAAGGGGTTATAACTCCTTCAATATCGTAATGGTGTTGAAGGGGTTATAACTCCTTCAATATCGTAATGGTGTTGAAGGGGTTATAACTCCTTCAATATCGTAATGGTGTTGAAGGGGTTATAACTCCTTCAATATCGTAATGGTGTTGAAGGGGTTATAACTCCTTCAATATCGTAATGGTGTTGAAGGGGCTATAACTCCTTCAATATCGTAATGGTGTTGAAGGGGTTATAACTCCTTCAATATCGTAATGGTGTTGAAGGGGTTATAACTCCTTCAATATCGTAATGGTGTTGAAGGGGTTATAACTCCTTCAATATCGTAATGGTGTTGAAGGGGTTATAACTCCTTCAATATCGTAATGGTGTTGAAGGGGTTATAACTCCTTCAATATCGTAATGGTGTTGAAGGGGTTATAATTCCTTCAATATCGTAATGGTGTTGAAGGGGTTATAACTCCTTCAATATCGTAATGGTGTTATAACTCCTTCAATATCGTAATGGTGTTATAACTCCTTCAATATCGTAATGGTGTTATAACTCCTTCAATATCGTAATGGTGTTGAAGGGGCTATAACTCCTTCAATATCGTAATGGTGTTGAAGGGGCTATAACTCCTTCAATATCGTAATGGTGTAGAAGGGGCTATAACTCCTTCAATATCGTTATGGTGTTGAAGGGGTTATAACTCCTTCAATATCGTAATGGTGTTGAAGGGGTTATAACTCCTTCAATATCGTAATGGTGTTGAAGGGGTTATAACTCCTTCAATATCGTATTGGTGTTGAAGGGGTTATAACTCCTTCAATATCGTAATGGTGTTGAAGGGGTTATAACTCCTTCAATATCGTAATGGTGTTGAAGGGGCTATAACTCCTTCAATATCGTAATGGTGTTGAAGGGGTTATAACTCCTTCAATATCGTAATGGTGTTGAAGGGGTTATAACTCCAATATCGTAATGGTGTTGAAGGGGTTATAACTCCTTCAATATCGTAATGGTGTTGAAGGGGTTATAACTCCTTCAATATCGTAATGGTGTTGAAGGGGTTATAACTCCTTCAATATCGTATTGGTGTTGAAGGGGTTATAACTCCTTCAATATCGTAATGGTGTTGAAGGGGTTATAACTCCTTCAATATCGTAATGGTGTTGAAGGAGCTATAACTCCTTCAATATCGTAATGGTGTTGAAGGTGGTTATAACTCCTTCAATAAGACGATGATGTTGAAGGGGTTATAACTCCTTCAATATCGTAATGGTGTTGAAGGGGTTATAACTCCTTCAATATCGTTATGGTGTTGAAGGGGTTATAACAACTTTAATATCGTAATGGTGTTGAAGGTGGTTATAACTCCTTCAATATCGTAATGGTGTTGAAGGTGGTTATAACTCCTTCAATATCGTAATGGTGTTGAAGGTGGTTATAACTCCTTCAATAAGACGATGATGTTGAAGGGGTTATAACTCCTTCAATATCGTAATGGTGTTGAAGGGGTTATAACTCCTTCAATATCGTAATGGTGATGAAGGGATTATAACTCCTTCAATATCGTAATGGTGTTGAAGGGGTTATAACTCCTTCAATATCGTAATGGTGTTGAAGGGGTTATAACTCCTTCAATATCGTTATGGTGGTGAAGGGGTTATAACTCCTTCAATATCGTAATGGTGTTGAAGGGGTTATAACTCCTTCAATATCGTAATGGTGGTGAGGGGGGTTATAACTCCTTCAATATCGTAATGGTGTTGAAGGGGCTATAACTCCTTCAATATCGTAATGGTGTTGAGGGGGCTATAACTCCTTCAATATCGTAATGGTGGTGAGGGGGCTATAACTCCTTCAATATCGTAATGGTGTTGAAGGGGTTATAACTCCTTCAATATCGTAATGGTGTTGAAGGGGTTATAACTCCTTCAATATCGTAATGGTGGTGAAGGGGTTATAACTCCTTCAATATCGTAATGGTGGTGAAGGGGGTTATAACTCCTTCAATATCGTAATGGTGTTGAAGGGGTTATAACTCCTTCAATATCGTAATGGTGTTGAAGGGGTTATAACTCCTTCAATATCGTAATGGTGGTGAAGGGGGTTATGACTCCTTCAATATCGTAATGGTGTTGAAGGGGTTATAACTCCTTCAATATCGTAATGGTGTTGAAGGGGTTATAACTCCTTCAATATCGTAATGGTGTTGAAGGGGTTATAACTCCTTCAATATCGTAATGGTGGTGAAGGGGTTATAACTCCTTCAATATCGTAATGGTGGTGAAGGGGTTATAACTCCTTCAATATCGTAATTGTGGTGAGGGGGCTATAACTCCTTCAATATCGTAATGGTGTTGAAGGGGTTATAACTCCTTCAATATCGTAATGGTGGTGAAGGGGGTTATAACTCCTTCAATATCGTAATGGTGTTGAAGGGGTTATAACTCCTTCAATATCGTAATGGTGGTGAAGGGGGTTATAACTCCTTCAATATCGTAATGGTGTTGAAGGGGCTCTAACTCCTTCAATATCGTCATGGTGGTGAGGGGGTCATAACTCCTTCAATATCGTAATGGTGTTGAAGGGGTTATAACTCCTTCAATATCGTAATGGTGTTGAAGGGGTTATAACTCCTTCAATATCGTAATGGTGTTGAAGGGGTTATAACTCCTTCAATATCGTAATGTTGTTGAAGGGGTTATAACTCCTTCAATATCGTAATGGTGGTGAAGGGGTTATAACTCCTTCAATATCGTAATGGTGTTGAAGGGGTTATAACTCCTTCAATATCGTAATGGTGTTGAAGGGGTCATAACTCCTTCAATATCGTAATGGTGTTGAAGGGGTTATAACTTCTTCAATAAGACGATGATGTTGGACTCTGTTAAGGGGGGTGACCTTCTTTTCTATCTTTCTGTCCTTTTCTATCTTTCTCTGGCTTGTATCCATTTGGCCCCATTCAGCCTACTGTTTTAAGACGTTTATCCCCATCCAGGTGTCAATTTTTTACTGGTGAGGGGTAGCGAGCCAGCATATTTTTTATTTTTGTTTGACAGCAGGCTAAATTTGTACATTTTTCGATAGAAAAATGTCTCCGGCGAAGCCGGATTTCTTCATATAATGCTGGCTCGCTATCGCTCGCCAGGAAGAAATCGACACCTAGAGGGGATAAACGTCTTAAAATAGTTGGCTGCATGGGGCCGAATGGATACAAGCCAGAAAAAGAGAGAAAAGGACATCAATAACAAAAAGGTCACCCCCCTTAACCCCTTCAATTTTCTGGCTATCACTAGACGATTTTATTCAGCTTAGGAAGGAAGATTAGAAGTCGACGGATCAGTTGAAATAGACTTTACCCTCTTGATTGCTAGAAGGCATTCCAAAACATGAAGACAAAATGCATATATATAATATATATATATATTTATTTGTATCTATTTATCTATCTTTCTATCTATATCTATCTCTATCTATATATCTTTCTATCTATCTATATCTATCTATCTATATCTATTTTTTGAATGCGCGAACACTCTTTATCAGAGAGTGTGAGAAGAGTGAGAGTGAGTGTGTTTGAGATAGATAGGTAGAGTATATTGAGTGATGGGGTAGTGGGGGTATGTAACTGGGGTGGGGGGGGGGGGGGCTGTATCATTATCCACTCCAGTCTCAATACCCCACTAACGAAGCCCTCAAGCCTCCTCCTCCCCCTTTCCACACCCAACCCTCCTACGCTTTCCCCCTATAGTAACTTTAAATAAACTAGCATATCCCACTGCACTACTACCCGAGAAAACTATTAAATACCCGAGAAAACTCTATTAAATACCCGAGAAAACTCTATTAAATACCCGAGAAAACTCTATTAAATACCCGAGAAAACTCTATTAAATACCCGAGAAAACTCTATTAAATACCCGAGAAAACTCTATTAAATACCCGAGAAAACTCTATTAAATACCCGAGAAAACTCCATTAAATACCAGAGAAAACCCCATTAATATCCCGAGAAAACTCCATGAAAGAGCCTCGTAGATTTAGAGAGGACCATGGATTGTTATATTCGAGTGAAAAGGCAGGGTGTCTCGGAGGTAAGGGGGGGGGGGGGGGGGGTTGGAGAGAGCGGATGCCACCTTAGACTGTGGTGAAGTGGTCGAGGAGGAACACCAAGGTTTTCCCACTTTGGATCCAGTTGTGTACGCAGCAGGAGGCCACTAAGACGGAGCTGGTTCTTCGTGTGGTGTGAGCGTATACCGAGACGTGGATATTATTTGTGTGGCTTGTTTGTGATCTGTGAATCGTTCTGTGGGTGCTGGTTGATATTCTAAAATCAATAGACAAGATAGAGGATGAAAACGACGCTTTAGTGTCGATAAAATAACGTCTAATGGATAATAGTTGTTTGATAAATATATACTTGGTGTAGAATACACGGAAGAGTGGTTTGGCAACACTAGATTTACAATGCAAAACAATGCGTGATAAACAATTATCCATATTCATACTCAAGAAATATTGCTAAAGGCTTTATGATAAACAAATACTGAATTCAACAAACTCTTGAAATCGTTACTCTATCATGGATCCAAGCAAAGACCGTCTTTTACCGACCAAGGAAGAAAATGAGTCTGGGGAAACTTCACCAAACCAGGGTGATGCAAACCTTAATGAATCTACACTAAAACCACCACCACTACAACAACCACTACCTCCACCACCAGTTCCACAGCGACCCCAGGACTCACAATCACCACCACCACCACAGCAACAACCACAATCTCCACCTCCCCCTCCGCCTCCACCACGGCCCCAACCAGAAGGCCCAAAGAAAGATGGGCCGGAGCAGCGACCCTCAAGCATAAAGTTTTCCCGTGGCACCTCGACGAATGAACTCAAAGACCTCCCTCCTCCCGCCAGCGTCGCCCTAAAGAGGGGTTCGATACCGAGAAGGCAGAGCCTCCGCTTCAAGCCAGGTGGGGGTAGCAAGGATCGAATGGGCAAGAGGGATTCGACAATCTCCGAATTACCCATGATTAGAAAGGACTCGTCGGGCAGCGTCTTGTCGAACCAGGACAAGCCAACCAAGAAGAAGCGGAAGGCCAGCATCATGAGTATCAACATATCCCAGTGCTCCGATCCCCTCCTCGCCCGCCAGTACACCCAGTTCGATGATTCGCCCTTAAATTCTCCAAGGAATAGACGGGAATCAACGGTGAGCGCGGGGTCGTTACGGGGCAGCCTGTTGAAGCCTTCTATCATGGCGGAGGGTGAGATGTTCTCCCAGTGTCAGCAACAGAAGCAGTGGTACATGGCTATCCACACCTCAC
>JBAKBP010032848.1:0-22636 GCA_037953745.1 Lithodes maja
GTGAGGGAGGGGGTCATGAAGGAGTGCTCCCCCAATGCCTTCACCAGCAGCAGGAGCACCAGGAGGAGTGCCAGGATCATCAGCAGGAGCGGCTGGGGAGACTGGATTGTCGTCCGGTGGAGGCGACCCAGCTGAGCTTCCGGAGGATTGCAGACGCCGCCTGGCTCCCCTGCGACGGCGGCATGGCTCATACCGACCTTCCGGCAAATCCTATGCACGCCGGATGCGTCTCCCCGACAAAAGGCCACTCTGCAGGGTCGAAGAACAACAAGGAACGGACTACGCTTTCCTGGAACGCCAGCATAGTCATCTTCCTGTAGGGGTTGTACTTCTTGAAGAGTACGAAGGCATTGAAGAGGGCCATTTGGATGAAGTAGAATACGATCTTCTTCGTCCATTTGACCGTCCTTCGCTGGATGGGGTAGTACTGGATCATCTGATCGAAATGATCCACCCCACCCATGTGGCGGTTGTAGTCGTCAATACAAACGGGTTTCATGATATTCTTCTGAGTCCGCTGCCACCTGCCTTGTACTTTCTTCTTGATAAAGGACCGCTTTGGTATGGTGCTCTGGTCGTGGAAGGTGGACACCATGTTGACAATGCGTTTGTCTTTCCAAAGCAGGACTAGGGTTGTGCCGTTGTTCATTGCCTCTATTGCATCGTCTTCCAGTGTCGCTGCATGGGCAATGTCGCGCAACTGCTTCGGAGCCCCTCGTGCAAGCCTCAGGGTGCCACACACATAGATCTGGTGGTGTGTGAGCATGTGCTGGCACAGGTCAACTGAGTTGTAAAAGTTGTCCATGAACAACATGTAACCCAGGCCTTGCAGGGGCGCCGTTAAACCCTCAACCGTTTTCTGGAGAGTTTGACGAATACCAGTGTAAACTTGAAAGTCTTACACGAAACCAGTCATGGACTCTGCCAGGATGTACAGCTTGATGGCGTACTTCTTAGGCTTCATCGGGTTGTAGCACCTGAATGAAAGGCGACCCTTCCACCCAAGGCAGCCTTCGTCGCTGGACACCTTCCTCTCCGGGACGTAGGCAAGCTTGAAGCCAGCAAGCATGAGATTCCCTCATGGCCACCAAGCCGTATATGTAGAGTGCTTTTGCCAATAAAAAACTTACCTCCCAAGCACTTTCCACCAGTAAATTATCGAGCAAAAATGCACAGGGGGGAGCATTGCGACATATGCTCCACCAGTTATGAACGTTTTTTCACTAACAAACACTAATACAAGTAAGATACACTACTTGAACTGATAAATAGCAATATAATTCACTCAATATTATATGAAAATGATACACAAACAAGCGAAACGTATAGGCAAAAACCATGGCCCCTCATGGAGCCCACCTTGGTCACGTACACCAGAGACTAGCATAACACATCACTAACATGGTTATTATTCCCTAAACAAGACTAACACAATAATCCATCAATAACCCAATGATATAGCACTTCGTTTGGGTTATATTAGGGCGGAAATACCACCCAGGCTGGGCAAAATGGAGGCCCCTTGGTTTAAAGGGCCATACACACCCACCTAGTAGGCTGGCTGCTGGGAAGAGACTGAGCGTTTCTAGCCCCGCGGGGCCCTCACAGGGACGCCAGGGGGTTGCTAGATATTTCCACATGTAGATCTAACTTATGGGACTTACCAGCCAAAAGACCGGCTCAATAACGTCATAAACATATTTTCTGGCAATATAATAAGTCCATATGACGCGGTAGCGTCATATGAGTTTTTCGTTCACTCGGCCATATGACGCGGTAGCATCATATGAGTCTGAAGGAGTTAAAATATAACTTGGAGTAGTTAATGGCAAGCAATTAAGATACCGGCCTTACACATTCAGAATGTAAAAGGTCAATATTGAAATATGATATGTATCCCATTTTTCACTTGTTACTTATACAGTATCTGATCAAATTTAATTGTAGGCTCTCAGAAAGTTCCTAAATCTGTATGCGGTCTCCTATATAATTATACTACCTACAATTACATTTTTATTTACTAGGCTACAAATCTCCACAAATATGGTTTCAAGACAATCGTTTGTATCGTTATGTCAGTTCTTTTGAAACTTGTGTACCCTGATTTTATACACTATGCAATGCCACCACCGCGATGTGTGAAGCTGTTGGACTACATTATTATAGTATATTGGGGAAGGTTGTTAAAATGTTCTGAATCAATGGTGAGTTTGTTCTTGCATAAACCAATGCAATCAAAGGTGTGTCCTAAGAGTGTTATACATGTGTCAATATATGCATGTAGATGAAGGGGAACGCTGCAGATAATGTGACATAATATTGAAAATTTTAAAAATTTGTTATTGGATCCTGTTTAGTCAGGGAAGACATAGTTGCAATTTGGACATTTATAATTTAGAGATCTTAAAGGGTACTCTTCAAAGCATGTTAATTTGACAAGTAATGCACATGTGCTTTACTTTGTTATATTGCTTACCCTAAAATAGCAAAACAAATTATATTTTAAAGGGGGTGATGACGTCAGCAATGGCCACCCTTGAAAACAGAGCCGAAATTAAGACCAGCTCACAGCGGTTCACAGGCTAGCCTGGATTTGTTTTACAGACTTACTAACGCTACACTCATTCCAGCTCCAATCCTTGCTAAATTAGCTTTTATTCTATGTATGGCTCTAGATTTACCTCCACCCTTGACAATCGTACCCACCCACACCCTCGGACAATTGATAATTAATATCCAAGAGAGAAAAAACAACTAGTTTGGTCCCAGGGTTATCAAAATAAAAAACAAAATAGCGCTAGATCTGTTCTAGAGATATAAGATGTGAGGGCAATTGGACGATAGTTGGAGGGTTGAGAGCGGTCACCTTTCTTCGGGACAGAGAGCAAACTTCCAGCAAGAAGGTAAGATGTTGAATGAAAGACAGAGGCGAAAGAGTTTACTTAGAATCAGCATAGATGCACAATTTTGTGTACAAAAGACGGGACATCATCTGGCCCATACGCCTTCTTGGTTTCTATCTTCCCTAATCCAATGACTTAAACTGATTCATGCTCCGTGTGTCCAGACATTTTTACTCTAATGTACCTTAAATTTGGATCTCTTCACTCTGTCAACTTTGTGAGGGACACTTGTTGCAGGCTGCTTTGCCTTTAGTTTCATTCATACACATATACAAACTTAGAGAGGGCAGAACCATATATATCTTATACTTATTATGTCAACTTTCTTGTTTAACAATAGATGCGTTTTTTTTTCGTTTTTTTAGCAGATATTGGCAAACATTAGTTTGATATCGGGTTTGTCAGCACGTGAGGGATTAATTTCACTTATCGGTTCGGATGGGTTAGGATTTGTATTATGCCGGGCTGTAATCCAACAGGCTTCAGTATTATATCTTAATAATCCGAGTTTCAGATACTTAGATGTGGACTATATCTCAACAGGGACACGTCGAGCTTAGTGAATTTGATAGGTAAATACTCAATCAGGCAACGATATCACAATAAACACACAGGTTAGATTACACTCTTATTTATTCAATGGCATGGGCATATATAAATGATAACACTGTTATTAGAACAGCAAGTAAGCATAACATGAATAAGAGAGTGAACTCTACTAAGTTTCAAATTATCACTTGAGTGGCAATGTAAGAATGGAAATACATAAAGATATTCAGATAAACTTATACACAAACAAGAATCCTTGACAATAACACATATGCGAGCGAAATGTCTAGCGTGAAGTATTCTGACAAAGATACAATAGAGTGTGAAACTTATCGCTCGGCTGCGGGGCTGGTATGGTTGGTAAACAACAGGAAGGAAGCCAGCGCTCAGCTGAGTACATCAAAGGAACCGCACTATAGACTATACTTCAGGTGGACTACAGTCTCGGAAAATAACTATTACTTTAATGCGATATTAAATTAGGAGATAAGGTTAGGCGGTTTATTTAATTCTAGAGAGGAAGCTAGTTTAATTCTGAATTCATCTATCTAAGAGTTATTGCAACTAATCTCTCACACGGGACACGCACAATAAGATTCGATCATAAATGAGGTTAATTCACACGGATAAATGAACTCAGATCCACAATAATTATAGTGACTATATTGAGATGGATAACACAAAGTTTACGAATGAGGGAATAATTGATTAGAATCTTAAGTAACACCCTTATATACTGTACGTGTGTGAAGATAGCTTGTAAAAGGAGCTATTTAAAGTTAAAACATAATTATGGTGAAGTTATATTTAAGGAATACCCTAAAGGGTGGCAGGAAAGGAGTTTTACATATGGTAATAAAATCCTAAAGAAACGCAGACCTAACGTAGCGTTGTATTATAATGTAAATACGAATATAATCAAGGGATTACTATATCAAGTAATAAATATGATCCAAAACCAAGTAATAGGCGGATCGAATCAAGAACTGGACAATCTGAGTCCCTTGAAAGGTGTGGAAAGAATTATATGACCCGAATAACGTATATGATTAGATTACTCACAAGAACTAATAGAATTCAAGTATCTTGATTATGAGTTATTTCTAACTCGACGGAAAGGGTTCTTTACTTTCAAATTAAAGGAAGGTAGTATCAATTATCAGGTGATAATTATATGAATATATAAATCCTAAATTGGGCGTAGGTTCTAGGTAGATATTGAATTTAAATAGGGGATCACTTCACGGTATACACTTTCACTTCGACTTGGATACACAAAGAATAATCAACACATAGGAATAAAGTAGGTGTGCAGTTTTGGCATTACCCAAAACAAATAAAAAAAATGCATACGCAACTCTTCGACCTAGAATTCTGCAAATAGTATTGAATCTCTTAGGTAAAATCGGTTCATATACAGTATATATATAGAAATAATATACTAAATGTTTTTTATACTCACAGCCGGACTTGAACCACCGACAGTCAGAACAACCCATACTTTAATCCACTATACCACAGCGTGATAAAGGATACTTGTGTGTAGTGGATTAAAGCATGGACACTCGTCCTGACTGTTGGTGGTTCATGTCCGCCTGGGAGTATATATATACAGTATAATTACATTTATGATCACATTGAATCTTAACCATGGGAATATTTATCTATAATAAGGTCAGTGTAACACTATTTTGTAGCATTTTGAATATGGTGTAATTCAAATTTAAAATATAAATAAGAAAGAAATAGTGACCATAATCTGTGACCTTCAACATTCACCTTGACCTTTGAATAACAAAAACACAAAATTTGGACAATCGTTGCATTGACCAACTAAATTTGCCAGCAAAATTTGGTGACGATACGTAACCCGTTCAGTACAGTTCTGTCGGTTTCATTTCATACTGGATATTAAGACGATTTTATTTAGTTTATGAAGGGCCTCCATAAAATTAGCAGGCATTCAATTATCTTTATTAACCCTTTTTACTACCACAGATCCTTCATAAGCTCCACAAAATCGTCTAATTATAGCTAATATACAATACAGATGACGTCACCGGTACACACAGGGTTAAACAGTTTAGGAAGAGTTTAAAGAAAATTATTAACACTCTTCTTTTGTTCTTTGACCTTGACCGTTAACCTTAAGTATTATACACAGTGTATTGAAAACACGCTTATGGACTTCAACTGCTAAGTACCGCATAACAAAACAAGTTCACTTTATTCTATAACAAAATAAAAAATAATTAATAATTATTGATTTAAAGGATATAAAGTAAAATATTCAGTGTCGTCCAAGCGTGTGTTATAATCCGAACACTGGCATTGATCTCCCATTTCATGCCCCCCCCCACCCCTTCCTCATCTCCTAGTTTATACCCAGGAATATTGAATTATAAACATAATTAGTTTTCAGAGTGAAGCAATGTAATTAATATTCCCTTTATACACCTTTTACAACTCAAAATATTTTATGTTGATTTTGTTTTTTTTCATTCAACATAGGAAAGACCAAAGGCATCTTGGATGAAGCAAATTACGATCCTCAAGTGGTCTGCAGACATTACTGTCATATGTTAGTAAATAAAAAAGCAATGCTGAATGATACAAATACCCAAACTATGTGGGCATTACAAAGTTATTGCCTAATATTATTTTATTAATTGTACAGTAGTGAACATTAATTCAATTACAAACTTATTCAAAGCGGTTTCGGGTTGAATTGAATCTCCTTACTAATTCTTACTGAGCATTTGCATTTCAAAGATTCGTTTAATACGTTCGAGACTTCAAAATCGATCAGAATGAATTACCACTACTGTACAGTCACGAGCATAAATGCTGCGACATCAACCAGATAACGTCAACTCCTTCATCACGAGAGGTTTATACTAAGCTGAATAACATCGTCTGACGGTAGCTAGAATGAGATATAGAAATGGTTGTGAATTTTAAAATATAGTTTAGCAATGCCTTTCCAGACGAAGGAGCCAACGTTATCTGGCTAGTGTCGCAGCATTTATGCTCGTGACTGTACTATTGTGGACATAAGTCCTGCTACACATGCCTGGCAGAAAATCGCGAATTGTGTTGGTAACATTGTGCTCCCCCCCCCCTGCCCCATACCATCCCCGCTCTTCCACCCTCTCTCAGCTAAGCCCCTCCTTCCCTCTCTATACTTCTTTCTTATTTCACGTCTGCAAGTCCCTTCCCTTCAATCACTTCCCACCACTAGAACCACGGAATGACGATTATCTTCTTTCTCTCTATTTCTCCATCTCTCATCGAATCATTGTATTTTTATGAATGCACGAATTAATAAGTCGAACATAAGGCGGTGAGAATAATGAACAAACTATAATTTGTTAACTATGATAAAGGCATAATATCAATATATCTATATCCACGTGTGAAGTAGCTTAACCCTTCCTCCCCGGGTGTCATTTTAATATGACACCACGGCAGATGGGCAGGTACCCGGGTGTCATTTTAATATACAGTAAGCTTGAAAGCCTATTCATTTTGGTCTGAACGCTGTGCGTCCGACGCATGTAAACAAAGCCGATCGTTGCATCACCGCACCTCCGAAAACAAGAAGGAGAAGACTCGTTTGTTATTGCATGTCTGTATGTCGTTGTTTCAGTAGTGAAAAGATCGTCGTATTGCTAACATTGCCTGAAAATGCTCTCCACTAAAATCGTCATCACAACTGAACCAGTTGACTTAGAGAGCTCTACTCAATGCCAGTCTACAGATTGGAAACCGCACTACGTTTATAGATGCGTGGGCAATTTCTAACAGTTAAAATTAACCAAAATACGGTAGCCTAGGCCTAGACGTTTTTCGGCCAGATCGCCCGGGTACGCCGCACTGTCATTAGGAGAGCTAGCCCGGGCCAGGAGGGTTAAGGGATGTAGTTGCGTAGTAGGTAAATGTCTATATCATAGAACGGAGGACCTTGGTGAACCTTAGCTAGGCCACGAATGGAGACTTTTTACTAGCCCTTTTGGTACCGGGGACATATATTATATTTCATTACTGTTATATTCAGACTATTTTATGTAGATTGGAAATGGTGTGTGGTAGGTAAGGTTATATTTGCAATAGGTTGCAGCATTCTAAATAGTAGCCCTTCTTTATCTAAATAAAATCGACTAATATTTGCCACAATACTTTGAAAAGGATATCACCGGTATTTATCGAGTTAAAATCTCATAATCGTAGCGTTAATAGGATGAAGATATTCATGCCCACACCATTTACATAAACACCAACCAAGTAGCCTAAATATTCAAGAAACCAACAACTAGTTGATCATGAAATAGGATATAAATGTAATGGTTAAGGAATCTTGCAAAATATTAACATTTGGAAATTCACCTAATGTAAGAACATGATTGTCATCCCTTTATGACATTAAATAATTAATGTCTAGTTAGTATATGGGTGTATCAACATAATTGATATTGGGTCATACAGACCATAAGATACAAACACAATAATTATTATTTATAGTAGTAATAATAATATAATTAAGCTGTCCTCCAATTAGATTAGATTTACATTGTAGAGGTATAGGTATTGTTAACCCTTCCAGTACCGGTGCCGTCCTATTAACATTAGTTTGGCTACTATCAAGCGATTATATTAAGTTAAAAAGGGCCTCCAGCAGGTAACAGACTTCGAACAATCTCACTTAACCCTGTATACGTTCACAGGTCCTTCTAAACTGCACAACATCGTCTTCATATAGTAAGAATAAAATTATAAATACATCTCCAGAACAGAAGGGGTTAAGCACGCAGCGGAAATATTTCGGGTTTGATTATCGTCTTGGCCAACAATGAGAGTACCGGTAGGCCTATACGTTTTGGTTTTCCATGCACCACGTCATAAAACTAAGAGCACTATTGGTATAAACTTATTAATACACGGTTGCATATATCTGTGAAAATATATTTTGTTTCTAATTATCATTATATTCTTTGTAACTAATAGCTGTTTACACTATTAATTTGGTGAACATATTTTTCAAGCCAACATTTCTCAATTCATGCTGTGAATACTAAATGCTAGAGTATGTTACATACTATAAAATACCCCTTTCTTTCTCCCAAGAGAAATTAATGGATTTGGAAAGAATTACAACCAATGTTCACGTGTTTGTATATAATTACAACCAATGTTCACGTGTTTGTATATAATTACAACCAATGTTCACGTGTTTGTATATAATTACAACCAATGTTCACGTGTTTGTATATAATTACAACCAATGTTCACGTGTTTGTATATAATTACAACCAATGTTCACGTGTTTGTATATAATTACAACCAATGTTCACGTGTTTGTATATAATTACAACCAATGTTCACGTGTTTGTATATAATGTGTAAGCAAAGTGTGTCCATGTAGGGCCGAAACTGTTGTAAGCAAAGTGTGTCCATGTAGGGCCGAAACTGTTGTAAGCAAAGTGTGTCCATGTAGGGCCGAAACTGTTGTAAGCAAAGTGTGTCCATGTAGGGCCGAAACTGTTGTAAGCAAAGTGTGTCCATGTAGGGCCGAAACTATTGTAAGCAAAGTGTGTCCATGTAGGGCCGAAACTGTTGTAAGCAAAGTGTGTCCATGTAGGGCCGAAACTGTTGTAAGCAAAGTGTGTCCATGTAGGGCCGAAACTGTTGTAAGCAAAGTGTGTCCATGTAGGGCCGAAACTGTTGTAAGCAAAGTGTGTCCATGTAGGGCCGAAACTGTTGTAAGCAAAGTGTGTCCATGTAGGGCCGAAACTGTTGTAAGCAAAGTGTGTCCATGTAGGGCCGAAACTGTTGTAAGCAAAGTGTGTCCATGTAGGGCCGAACCTGTTGTAAGCAAAGTGTGTCCATGTAGGGCCGAAACTGTTGTAAGCAAAGTGTGTCCATGTAGGGCCGAACCTGTTGTAAGCAAAGTGTGTCCATGTAGGGCCGAAACTGTTGTATACCAGGACAATAATACGTCTTCGCTTTGGGTTTTATTTACGGTACTTAACCAACTACCTGCTATATAAGAATCCAACGTAACATTTAGTTACAGAGAGTCCTCAGTCAGTGTTTGTTGTGGTTTCGCCATATACTAAATTCCCCAGGCATTTTGTTTCACATATCTATTTATCTATTGCTGGACGCGGTGATTCCCGAAGAGGTAGCCACGAATTAACCGCCCCCATGCACCTCCGTTCCCAGTCAATCGACGCCCCTCCTCCCATCTAGCACCGCTTTCACGCATATACTTCTCAACTCTTTCACATATGATTATCATAATAATATGATACAGTGCAGTCATTACTATTTTGAGCTATAAGTGATTTGTTGTTTACAAATTTCAGACGTGCACTCCAATATAACACATAATTGGAAGCAATGTTTTGACAATTACAAAAGAAACAATGTGACCTCGTGTCACCATAATATCTAAGGGAGGTGATGGCGTGGGTGAAAACAAATATGTGTATGAAATGGTAGTAAATGAAGACATATAAAGATGAAATTACGCATTATGCGTGTTCATTTATTTCCATTTTTGTGTTGTCTTGGTGGTGTAATGGTTAAGGTGTCAAAAAATCTGTGTGTGATAACCCAGGTTCGAATCCCGGTGGATCACATATTATATGCTTTCAATAATTTCATTGGAGGTGTTTGGTGGTGTGGTGAAATTAATAACAAATAGATAATTATTATATTATTACATTTGAGAGCTTGTCCTGCATCACTTAAGCTACTTCACTCGTGGTTAATATAGATATAGAAATATGATTTCTATGATGTTATCATAATTTAAGAATTATAGTTTACAAAGGAATAATTAACAAAATAATCTACTTGCATGCATAATGTTCTTAACATAAAGTCTATATAACAAAATCGTCCTAGTAAAGAGTCCAGCCGCCTTCACGATCAATGAACTCCTGTAGTCGGCTGAGCATGGAAGAGACCAGGTCATAGATGAGGTATGGTTTACCTCGGAGCCCATCCCAGACCCCTGTAGTGTACTGCAGAAGCTGCTGCCGGGTCCGCTCCATCGCGGTTTCCCAGCTGTTGACCATGTTGCCACACGCAGACTCAATGGGATTTAAGTTTGGTGCGTTACTCGGCTAGATCCCATCAGGATCGTTGATACATTTTTGTGGCTATTATTAGGCAATTTTATTCTGCATTGGAAGAGTATATGGAAGTCAGAAGGTTAATTGGGATATTCTTTGCCCTTTTAATTCATACAGGTCCTTCTTACGCTGTATAAAATCGTCTGAAGGGAGCCACAATAAACTGTCAAAATGCGTCATGAACCTCAAGTAGTTAATCATGTTGCAAAGAAATCCAAAGAATATCCTCTTCCTTTCGGACAAGGTAATTATCTCACTCAATTCTGTTTAGGTCCGTGTTCAACATTTATTACCTCAACCACACATTTAAAAATGGCAGTGCCGGCATTTCTTTCCTTGCTTGTGTTTACTGTATATCCACGTTATTCATGTGTTTTACATGATATTTTATAGCTCTTAAGGTTCGGATATCACTTATATCATTAAAACCACTAAAAATAGGACTTACCCTTATACTTCAACAATACACAAATCAATCCCTCATATTCGCTCAATATTCTCGGTGCCTCCTTTTCTTCTGATTTCACTTGTAAGAACCATATTACCACTTTTGCTAAAACAGCTTCCCAGAAGCTGGGTGCGCTCAACCGCCTCCGGGGGTTCTTTACCCCTACACAGCTTCTTGCTCCGTACAGAGGCACAGTGCGTCCAAGTATTGAGTATTGTTCACAAGTCTGTGGAGGATTCTCTCACAGAGCACTTCTTGACAAAGTAGAAAAGAAAGCCTTTCGTCTCATTAACTCACGTGCACTCACCGAATATCTGCAATCTCTATCTCTTTGCCGCAATGTTGCATATGTCTACCTATGCTACCGCTATTACAATAATCAGTGTTCCTCAGAGCTCTCTCAATGTATACCACCTCCTTTACATAGAGTATTTAGCACCCATCTTGCAACACAATCCCACACCTACTCTGTGTAGCTCTCCAACCCAAGAGTGAAACGATATTCCCAAACTTTCTTTTATTCAACAGCTGTGCTCTGGAACTCTCTCCCTGAATCCATCTTCCACTCATCCTATGACTTGAATTGCTTCAAACTTTGTGTGTCCAGGCATTTTGGCTCGGACATTCCTTGATTTTGGCCCTGTCTCTCTTTCAACTCTGAGGAAGGCATTCGTCACAGGCAGTTCTGCCTTTTGTCTTCCTCATTCACATAAACAAAATATAGTTTAATGGAACAATAAAGAAAAGTTTAAGTAATTCAAATGATAATGTGATAATCGACAGTGATATCCGAACCTCATTTGCTATAAAGTATTACATGGAGAACATAAAAATGCAGATATAATAAAGTAAACACAACCAAGGGATGAAATCTCGTCACTGTCTATTTTAGATATGTAATAAGTAAAGCAACGCCTGTGATTGGTTAAGTCGCGCGGGCCGAGTCAGTCAGTCTTCACCTCTGGCTTACTTCTTAGGTTTATAATATCTTAATCTCGCTTGAGTTTACTTTGTAGTATATACGGTATTAATGTGTTTTATGTGATATTCTATGGCTCTTAAGATTCGGATAGCACTGTAGATTATTAATTAATCATTAACATTACTAAAATGTATAGAATTTAATTAATAAATAAGAAAGAATAAATATAATAATGAAGACATTATCAGCTCTGCGACCTTGACCTCTGACCTTAACTATTACAATATACAGTATATGTGAAATTTGATATATATGATATTTAAGTAATAAGCCATAACACATAACAGTTTTCCAAAATTTGAGTAATCTTTTTAAATATATAATCAAAGTTGACCTTTGACCTTCACCTATGACCTTGACCTTTATGTAAGAGTAAATTTGTGTTTGCATTGACATTCCCCAGGAAAATAAAAAAAGCATGCCTAATTTCATTAAAACCCATCAATTAGTTTCATATATATTAATAGAATAGTTGACATTGACCTTTGACCTTTATCTTGACCTTTATATGTGTCAACATTTATTATTTTCCTTTTCAATTAAACTGCAACTAGGCCTATCTCACCAAAATGTGTGAAGTTTGCATGAAAAGTAAAGAAAATAGCATATCGACCATTTATTTGACCTTGACCTGTGACCTTGACCTTTCCTATGGAATTGAATAGTTTCTAGTATGACCTTGGCCTAGGTATTCCGAATATACATGGTAAGCCTACTGAGAATCTAACAGTTAGCATAAGAAATACTAGTAAAAAACCTAATTTGACCTATGACCTTGAATTTTGACCTTACCCTTTATATTTATCAAAAACGTAGGCAAAACAAAATCAAGGTTACCAGTAGCTTGTAGTGAAAATGAAGACATTTGAATAAAACCCTAAAAATAAATAGTATAAGTTGACCTTTCTTGACCTGTCACCTTGACCTTTATGTAAGAGTACAATTTTTGTTTCATTGATATTGCCCAGGAAAACCAAATAAGCATGACTAATTTCATTAAAATCCATCACTTAGTTTCATATATATTTATTGAATAGTTGACCTTGACCTTTGACCTTCACCTTGACCTTCATGATATTTGTCTCAACATTTATTATTTTCCTTTTCATTTAAAGTGCAACTATCTCACCAATTTTGTTTTAAATTTGCATGAAAAGTAAAGAAAATAGCATATTGACCTTTTATTTTACCTTGACCTGTGACCTTGAACTTTCATATGGAATTGTATAGTTTCCTATACGACCTTGGCCTAGGTATTCTAAATATACATGGTATGCCTAGTGAGAATCTAACAGTTATTATAAGGAATACTAGTAAAACCTTATTTTGACCTTTGACTTTGACCTTGCCCTTATCCTTTAGAATATTTATCTAACATTTGTATAATACGATATCAAAGTTACCAGTTACTTGTATGATGAAAATGAAGATATTTGAGTAAAAAATTAAATATATATAGTAAAAGTTGACCTTTGCCCTTGACCTGTGACCTTGTCCTTTATGTAAGAGTACATGTTTTGTTTTATTGACATTGCCCAAGAGAATCAATTAAGCATGCCTAATTTCATTAAAACCCATCAGTTAGTTTCATATAAATTAATAGAATAGTTGACCTTGGCCTTTGACCTTTATCTTGACCTTTATTATATGTCAACATATAGTATTTTCCTTTCCATTTAATGTGCATCTATCTCACCAAATATTGTGAAGTTTGTATGAAAAGTAAAACAAATAGCACATTGACCTTATAGATCACCTTGACCTATGACCTTGACCTTTCATATGGAATTGTATAGTTTCTTGTATGACCTTGGCCTAGGTATTCCGAATATACAGGGTAAGCCTAGTGAGAATCAAACATTTAGTAAAAGAAATACTAGTGAAACACTTATTTTGTCCTTTTACCTTGATCTTTGACCTTATCCTTTATAATATTTATCTAAAATTTGTGCAACACGATATCAACGTTACCAGTAGCTTGTATAGTGAAAATGATGACATTTGAGTAAAAAGTAAAATATGTTGTAAAAGTTGACCTTTGACCTTGACCTGTGACCTTGACCTTTATATTAGAGTATTTTTGTTTGTTTTCAATGACATTGCCCCGGAAAATCAAATAAGCATGCATAATTTCATTAAAACCCATCAGTTAGTTTCATATATATTAATAGAATAGTTGACCTTGACCTTTGACCTTTATCTTCACCTTTATGATATGTGTGTCCAAATGTATTATTTTCCTTTTTATTTAAAGTGCAAGTATCTCGCCAAATTTTGAGAAGTTTGCATGAAAAGTAAAGACATTAGCATATTGACCTATTATTTGAACTTGACCTGTGACCTTCACCTTTCATATGGAATTGTATAGTTTCTTGTATGACCTTGGCCTAGGTATTCCGAATATACATGGTAAGCCTAGTGAGAATCTAACAGTTAGTATAAGAAATACTAGTGAAAAACTTATTTTGACCTTTGACCTTGACCTTTGACCTTACCCTTTAGAATAGTTGCCTAAAATTTGGTCAATACAATATTAACGTTACCAGTAACTTGTATAATGAAAATGAAGACATTTGATTAAAAACTAAAAAAATATGAAATATTTACCTTATTTTTAACCTTGACCTTTGACCTTAACCTTTAAGTTAAAGGGAAAATTTCTTTTTGACTGACCTTCGCATTGACCAAATGGATAAAGGCCTACCTGTGAAATTTGGTGAAAATCCATCAAATGGTCTAGGAGGAGTTTCCAGACAGACAGACGAATGACGACGACGACGACGACGACAGCGACGGACGGCGATGACGACGACGATGGACGACGACAGACAAGCTGACTGGTGGTGCGCAGTATATGGGCAGGATCTGTGTGCACGATACCACGCTGCTTCGCAGAGTTGATAAAATCTGAGAGTATTCTGGTTAAACAACACGTGTAAAAATGACTATGTAACATACATACAATAGGTTTCTGAAGGATTAACACAATTTATTTTAGCAATATCTCGTACTTAATAAAACACTGTATGGTTCAAAGTTAGAGAGTTTACATGGGTAACACAGATTCCAGATAGATCTTAGGCACAGATCTATAATTAAGTATAATAGAATACTCGCATATTTTATCTTACCAACACAACAATAGCCAAAACTTATAACACGCAGAGACACGTAGGGTATAGGATAGAGGTGGCCATGAACGAGAGTCTGGACGACGTAGGCTCGGGGTTCTGCTGGGCTGGACATGGAGGGGAACTGGCCTTACAGTTCAGGGGCAGGGCAGCACACTCTCCCGTACAGGAGGAACAATACCAATCCTATCCCACATCTGGTTGTAGCCAGTGGAAGGAAGCAATAGTATTTGCTAACTTCCTTCAGTTTCAGTCAGGCTATATTCGAGTTATATTTAGTGTTCAGTTTGGTCTAATTCATTAACAGAGGTTTTGAGGCAAGTAAATTGTTCCATAAATTTAATCTTTTTAGGGTCAATTATTGTGACTGTATTCTAAAATTTGACATCAATAATTTTAATCAAGCATTTTTAACTTGAAGTTTCTTGTATAACCTCTGCTTACTTTTTGTCTGTATTTATTGTTTTTTGTCTGTATTTATTGTTTATCTTTTTCTTTTTCTATTATTAATATTAATATTGATGATTTTTTAAATTTATTGTTCTTGTTAAAAGAGTACTCTTTGTTTAAATCTGTTGTTACTTAATATTTTGCAATTATTTGTCTTTATATTATATGTATTCATTGTCGATAGTATCAATTGCTTACTTTTGCGATTTCCTTAGTTTATTTGTGCTATAAATGTAGGTTATTTGTAGGGTAGTTATTGATAGGGGTCACTTGAGGCATGCTATGCTTACAGGTACCTACCCGATAGCACTATCGTTAGTGAGTGCTGTACTGTATTTTATATATTATTTTGTAATAGTATAGATATCTTATCAATATTTGTATTTTGTACTATTGTTAATGTCTTGTCATGTTGCAAATTTGATTTTAAATAATATTTTGACATTTAACATTTAGTTTCTTTATTCATGCAGAGTTTAGTAAAATTTGCCAGAACGTCCCGGACTACCCAAACTTGACTACTTCCTTTAACGTGACGATAGTGCGTTGTTATATGTGCGATTAGTTTGCTTGGGAAACAGATTAACTTGCTCATGTAGTAATGTACACCCTATGTGGTGGATTGTGTTCTTTTATTTAATAATTTTCATTTTAGTAAGCGTTGTTTCCACATAGCGATTTTGATAATTTAATTTGACTTTATATTGTCCTTGTCCCAATTTTGGTTTGTTTAGTTTGCAAGTTTTACATTTTAATCAATAACATAAGGACATGTGGATATCGTTGTTTTGGCTATGGTGAAGGTAGTTCTTAAGTTAAAAATACATGGTAGTTATTAATTTACGCACACAGAGATTCTTGATCTCTCAATATGGTTCCTCTATTTTTAGAGGGTACTATGGTGACGTAATGGATGATTTTCTATTCATCGTAATATTTGTCTTTTCTTATTCTACAGGTTATAGTTATAAAGGAGTACAAAGGAAATCAAGCAACAACAGGTCTAGTGACCCTTCTAGGCAGCTTGTCCTCCAAAACACTGAGGATCAAGTGTCCAAACAGTGGTTTAGAGTGGGTAAGTGAACATTGGAAAGGGAACTAATGTCCGTGGCAGGATTAGGAAGTTAGTAGGGGACAGATGGGTTAGTAACTGAGGGGAGGATAAAATAAAGTTATTCATTAACAAACGCAGTCAGTCGCGGGTTTGATGCGAGATATTTGTCTAGGCGGAGTTTAAATGAATCAACGGTGCTGCAGTCTATAACGTCTCGGGGAAGCCCATTCCACAAGTGACAACTCGATTGAAGAAGAAATTCTTAGATTCGTGTGAGTTAAAAGATTTACCAATAATTTTGCAACCGTTTCCCCGCGTGTAATTAGATTGGGCGATAGTGAAGTACTTACTACAGTTCATATTGTCGATGCCTTTGATGATTTTGAACACTTGAATTAAGTCACCTCTTAATCTGCGCTGGGTTAAAGGAAATAGATTTAATTCTCTAAGACGCTCTTCGTACGGTTTGTTCTTTAGGCTAGGTATAATTTTGGTAACTCTACATTGAACTCGTTCTAGCTTGTTTATATCTTTTTGGTAATAAGGGCACCAGGATTGAACGCAGTATTCCAGAAGAGGGCGGACCAAGGAATTGTAAAGGGTTAGGATAACTTCTTTGGATTTATGCTCAAATGACCTGCCTATAAAGCCAATTATTTTGTTTGCCTTCTTAACAACTTCTGAACATTGTTGACTCGGTTTTAGGTTACTCGATATTGTTACTCCCAGATCGGTTTCTCTGTTTACATTCTTAAGCTGAGTGCCATTCATCGAATAGTTTGCTTTCTCATTTAGGTATCCGATATATAGTACTTTACATTTATTCGCATTGAAACTCATTTGCCAAATTTGGGCCCAACATGACAATTTATCTAGATTGTGTTGCATATCGTCAACTTGTTCTTTTGAGAGTACGCTATTTGCAATTTTTGTATCGTCAGCAAATTTTGAGATTGTACAGGTGAGACCCTCATCTATGTCGTTGATATAAATTAGAAAGATAATTGGTCCTAGTACCGATCCCTGGGGTACCCCGCTACTTACATTGGTCCATTTAGATGCTTTACCGTTTATGACTACTCTTTGCTTTCTGTCGCGGAGCCAATTTTCCATCCATTTCAACACACCGTCTTGTATTCCATGCGCTTTTAGTTTTAGCAGTAAACGTTTGTGGGGAACTTTGTCAAAGGCCTTTTGAAAATCAAGGTATATAATATCTACAGATTTACTCTCATCGTAGAGGTTGAGGACATCGTGGAAGAAGTCCAAGAGGTTTGTTAAACAGGAACGTTTTTTACGAAAGCCATGTTGAATATCTTTAAGTATGTTATTTTCCTCTAAGTGATTTACGAGTCTGTCTCTTATGACCGTTTCTAGCATTTTACATACAACTGAGGTTAAGCTAATTGGACGATAGTTACTGGGTAGGGATTTGCTGCCTTTTTTGAATATCGGTGTTACGTTGGCTAGCTTCCACTGATCAGGCATAGTTCCAGACTGCAAGGATTTATTGAATAGTAATGTCAGTGGTGTGGAGAGCTCATCCTTAGCTTCCTTTAGAACTCTAGGCGAGAATGTATCAGGTCCAGGCGTTTTATTCACCTTGAGTATATCTAAACAATTCAATACTTCTCTCTCTGTAACGGTGATATTGCTTAGAACATCTGAATTATCAATCTGAATCGGCGATGGTGTAGGGATATCACTGAGGTCTTCTGTTGTAAAAACTGATGCAAAGAAGGTATTGGGGGCATTACTCATTTGTACTTCGTCTTTGGTGTATTCTCCATTTTCATCAACTAACGGTCCAACAGTTGAAGTAACTACTTTTTTCTTTCTGATATAACTATAGAATTCTTTCGCGTTTGTTTTACTTTGATTCGCAATATGAAACTCTAGGGTCTTTTTACTTTGCTTAATTCACTTTTTTGGCTTTGCGTCGTAGCTCTACAAATTTCACCCGTTCTTCGTCATTTTGAGAGAATTTTAATCTATCATTAGCAAATTTTTTAGCAAGCAGACAGTTTGAAATATCTTTATTCCACCATCTGGGCTTATTATTATGGCCTGGACGGCGTATTTTCGATGGTATGCAGTCTTGCACTGCTTTTAGGTAAGTGGTTTCGAATAACTTCCAAGATGTATTTATGTCGTTATTGTTAATTAAAAAGCTCCAGTCAGTTTCTTTAAACATAGCTCTAAGTTTATGAAAGTTTGCTTTCTTGAAATTAGGGACTTTTTCAATGCTACTATTTGGTTCGTTTCTAGTAAACTTTAAAGTGAAAGTTATCGTACGATGGTCGCTGTTTCTGAATTCATCACCAACATTCAAATTCTCTATTACTTCTTCTTTTGTTGCAAGTACAATGTCAAGAACGTTATAACCACGGGTCGGCGTTCGAACAAATTAATAAAACGAACTCTCTTGCAAGTTCGTATACAAGTCATGTCCGGAGTGTGAAGTAAGAGTATCGCCCCACTTGGTCACAGGTAAATTTAAGTCGCCAAAAATTACGGTATCTTGTGAGTTACTTACATCTGCGATTTGTTCGTAAATTTCTTGGTCAGTTTGCACTGATTGAGCTGGAGGTCTGTATATTAACGCAAGTACTATTTTTGAACCTTTATTATTCTTTATTAGCACAAAAGATGTGTAGACGTTCACAATTTGAGGTTTTGACAAGAGGGTAGGGTTAAGACTTTCTTTGATATAAAGTAAAACGCCACCTCCATTTCTATTTATTCGGCTTTTCTCAAACATTACATAACCGGGAAGTGAATATTCTGCTAAAAAGTCTCTATCTTCTGTATTGAGCCAAGATTCTGTTATGCCAATCACATCTTAATTTTCTGTAAACACTAGCTCCTCTAAATCTGATAATTTATTGCGTATGCTACGAGCGATTGCATAGAAAACCTTTAAATTTGTGATTTTAGAACTCACAGAACGCTCTTTAATAATATTTTTGGTTCTTGTCGGATCTACATTTATGTTCATGGCTGTCCTCGGTCCTCGCTGTCTTCGGGCCTTATCGCTGGTGGTCCTCAGTTGCCTCTGTTTTTTGCTTGGCTTTAGATGATTTATGTCACTGCTGCTTCTTCTCGGATGGCGTTTTTTTATCCATCGCTGCGGACTGCTTCGTGTAGGAGACGACCCATGCGTGCTGAACCCACAGGGTTTTAGATGAGTGCCATCCTTGCGGAACAGAGTAGGCTGGTTATAGAAATTATCCCAGAGGTTGTTGAATTCAACTTCTTCCTTCAGACACAAATATTTTAGTCGGCTATTTGTGCTGAAGGCCTTGTCGTAGAATTTGTCAGGTGCGTCGATCTTGGGGAGAATGCCTGAGATGATGATATTCCTTGACTTGTTTTTGTAGTTCTTTCACTGTTCACTTCGGTGGTGCTATCCCCAGTCTTCCCGGGAGGTACTGTAGAGGGGGTACTGGGATTCCCATCTATGCAAGTATTGAGAGGGTTCTTGGTGTTGCATTTGCATAAATAGTTCTTCGTCATAATGCAAGTCGGGCTGCAGTTGGTGATACTCCTTAGGATTCTGTCTCGGTCCTTGCCATTGGAGGAGCTGGGGTCCCTGTGATTGGTTGGGACTCGGACTTCTTTCTGGGGTAGACTGACCTAGTTTCCCAGAGATTAGAACATGGGTAGATCCGGGAAACAGGGTAGGCTGACCTACTCCGGCCGGTATTGAAGCCTGGGAAACTGGTCTGGTCTTATTCTTTTTAGCCTTTTCCTGAGGTCGTCTTCTCCTGCTCTGTATCACTGTTATCCTTCCGGGCGTGATAGGGGTGTGGCTGCTCAACCCTGTCATTTCAATTTGTAACTTGAAAACCAATGGATTATTAATTATAATTAAATGGTGGGATGGACTTGTGAGAGGGCTGATGGAATCATGATCATTTTGTTATCCCATGATCAGGTTTGGCGCTGTTTTCATGGGCAATTTAAGTTGAGTGATTCAGGATATCACTCATGTACTGACCATCTTATTCTGATAAATGAGTGTAATCTCCGCTGAACACGAGAGAGAGAGAGAGAGAGAGAGAGAGAGAGAGTACAAAGGAGTACAAAGGAAATCAAGCAACAACAGATCTAGTGACCCTTCTAGGTTGCTTGTCCTCCAAAACACTGAGGATCAAGTGTCCAAACAGTGGTTTAGAGTGGGTAAGGGAACATTGGAAAGGGAATTACTGCCCTGGAACTAATGTCCGTGGCAGGATTAGGAAGTTAGTAGAGGACAGATGGGTTAGTAACTGAGGGGGGGATAAAATAAAGTTATTCATTTACAAACGCAGTCAGTCGCGGGTTTGATGAGAGATATTTGTCTAGGCGGAGTTTAAATGAATCAACGGTGATGCAGTCTATAACGTTTCGGGGAAGCCCATTCCACAAGTTGACAACTCGATTGAAGAAGAAATTCTTAGATTCGTGCGAGTTAAAAGATTTTCCAATAATTTTGCAACCGTTTCCCCGCGTGTAATTAGATTGGTCGATAGTGAAGTACTTACTACAGTTCATATTGTCGATGCCTTTGATGATTTTGAACACTTGAATTAAGTCACCTCTTAATCTGCGCTGGGTTAAAGGAAATAGATTTAATTCTCTAAGACGCTCTTCGTATGGTTTGTTCTTTAGGCTAGGTATCATTTTGGTAACTCTACGTTGAACTCGTTCTAGCTTGTTTATATCTTTTTGGTAATAAGGGCACCAGGATTGAACGCAGTATTCCAGAAGAGGGCGGACCAAGGAATTGTAAAGGGTTAGGATAACTTCTTTGGATTTATGCTCAAATGACCTGCCTATAAAGCCAATTATTTTGTTTGCCTTCTTAACAACTTCTGAACATTGTTGACTCGGTTTTAGGTTACTCGATATTGGTACTCCCAGATCGGTTTCTCTGTTTACATTCTTAAGCTGAGTGCCATTCATCGAATAGTTTGCTTTCTCATTTAGGTATCCGACATGTAGTACTTTACATTTATCCGCATTGAAACTCATTTGCCAAATTTGGGCCCAACATGACAATTTATCTAGATTGTGTTGCATATCGTCAACTTATTCTTTTGAGAGTACGCTATTTGCAATTTTTGTATCGTCAGCAAATTTTGAGATTGTACAGGTGAGACCCTCATCTATGTCGTTGATGTAAATTAGAAAGAGAATTGGTCCTAGTACCGATCCCTGGGGTACCCCGCTACTTACATTGGTCCATTTAGATGCCTTCCCGTTTATGACTACCCTTTGCTTTCTGTTGCTGAGCCAATTTTCTATCCATTTCAACACACCGTCTTGTATTCCATGCGCTTTTAGTTTTAGCAGTAAACGTTTGTGGGGAACTTTGTCAAAGGCCTTTTGAAAATCAAGGTATATAATATCTACAGCTTTACTCTCATCGTAGAGGTTGAGGATATCGTGGAAGAAGTCTAAGAGGTTTGTTAAACAGGAACGTTTTTTACGAAAGCCGTGTTGAGTATCTTTAAGTATGTTATTTTCCTCCAAGTGATTTACGAGTCTGTCTCGTATGACCGTTTCTAGCATTTTACATACAACTGAGGTTAAGCTAATTGGACGATAGTTACTGGGTAGGGATTTGCTGCCTTTTTTGAATATCGGTGTTACGTTGGCTAGCTTCCACTGATCAGGCATAGTTCCAGACTGCAAGGATTTATTGAATAGTAATGTCAGTGGTTTGGAAAGCTCATCCTTAGCTTCCTTTAGAACTCTAGGCGAGATTGTATCAGGTCCTGCCATTTTATTTACCTTGAGTTTATCTAAACAATTCAATACTTCTCTCTCTGTAACGGTGATATTGCTTAGAACATCTGAATTATCAATCTGAATCGGCGATGGTGTAGGGATATCACTGAGGTCTTCTGTTGTAAAAACTGATGCAAAGAAGGTATTGAGGGCATTACTCATTTGTACTTCGTCTTTGGTGTATTCTCCATTTTCATCGACTAAC
>JBAKBP010032849.1:0-22628 GCA_037953745.1 Lithodes maja
GAGGTAAATACCAACCAAAAGGCTCAACCCAAGTGCACAGCAGGACAGCTGGCAGGGGAGCTTACACGAGCAATAATAAAACAGTGCGATGCAGAGGACTGACCTAGAGACGGATAGTACCATCCTAGGGCGGAGCGGGTCCAGAGTGACCCGACCACAGCAGCCAAAAAAGAGAACATGTCGGAAGCATAGGACCGACCTGGAGCGGGATTTGTCCACGCTGCAGGGCGGAGCGGGCGCGGAGCCCTTCCCAGAGACCCGCGTCACCAAAAAGGGTGGAAGGGACGACAGTTCAAGGCACCGTAGAGCTCAAAGGAGGTGAAGACCGTGCCGCGGGGACCTCATTGTATGAGGGAGTTCAATTAAGGGGAAGACTGTGTCTCATGAACTCAAGGCCTAGGGGAGCGCCAACAAAATAAGGGAGAGACAGCGCGGGAGCGAGCGTCAGACGAAAAAAGGGTGCCCCACAGAAGGTTTAGTAAAACCAAAGCGTCATACCCCTGCGAGCCTAAGGTGGTTTAGTAAAACCATAGATCGGCAAGCAAGAGCGACGAGGCAACATTGACGGTCTACGAAAAGTCCCTTCTCCCCCTTCTAAAAAGTTAGGCTAGGAACATGAGGCCTAGCCCTGGCACCCCCCTCCAACTAAAAGTTAGGCTATTAACAGGGGGCCTAGCCGTGGTTGAGTGGCAGATAAAAACAAAAAACACAGGGCACACTCCAATGCGAAACATTCATGTGAAGGTAAGCAAAACATAAGGCCAAAATAACCTGTCAAGGCAAGGGGGGGGCTATGCCCCCTTCATCACAAACGAAAGTGCACAAGTTAGCCTAACTTTTCGCAAACACCACGCAATGAAAACAGAAAATAAGCACAAAGCGTAATAGAACCGACCAGGTAACAAAACTAAGCCACCGCAAGTGAAAATGATGATAAAAACAGGCAAAGGCCTAAAGAATAACAATCGCCGAAGGGCGACGCATGCGCAGAAGCGTGACCAACCAGTTTCGACGTCATACTCAAAGTAACACACCTAAGAGCCCATTTGAAGCGTGCCTACATCACAGATCATCTGTCTAATAACCTTAGGTACCATAAATAAGGCCCACAACTCACCCAAAGGGTAGGCGATAGGAGTAGCAGCACAAAAATCGGGCGCATAGAAAACAGCGAGTGTGAAGGCTTGAGTAGCGATGAACCCTGTCGGGTAGTGGGGTGGATCCGTCAAGACGGTTGAAGGAGCCAGATAGGATGGCCTAAAATCCTGTAATTTTCTCTTCTTTCTCATCAATATTTTCTTATTTTCCTTTTCAAATAGTGGCCTCCAAAGTATGTACAACGTACCTAGTAGAGAGAGTAAGATGCTACTCTAGATGTTATCGTTTTATCGCGCTAGTCATTTCGATAATTGCCCGCTCTAGAGCGGAGCAAAATTATACGATAAGTATATAGCTCTACGTTGGAACGTAGAGGCTACTACTAAATATACAGTTTGCATGTCTTGTGGACCTCAGCAGAGGGGAGGAAGTGTCGTTTCAAACACCCTGCACAACTAATCAGGGAGCTGAAGCAAACTACGACGGAAACAACCCTGACAGTCATCAGAAAACTGAACAGAAGTTCCGGCTCCAGCCACGAGGTCGTGACTTTGTTAGAGGCGGGGGTGGTTTTGTACCACGAAATGAGCTCAATAGGTGGCGTTCTGAGAGTGAGGGTCCGAGTTTAGAAGATTAGACAGTGAAGTACTGGGGCGAGGCAGCTTCATAAATGAGGCTGCTTTGAGACATGGGTGGGCGACCGAGCCCCGTGCATCTTGCGAAGGCAAGATAGCGGGGGCTGGTTGCATCCCAAAGTGCTTCACATGTCTCACTCCCTAGACTGGAAAGAGTAGTTGGAATATAGAAAAAAAAAGAGAATGGCCCCAGAATAAAGCAGAACCCCCGCCAAAAAGAGCAGCACCCCCCACAACTCAACCAGCTCCCCCCAAAGGCCGCCCCGCATCCAAAAGGCGACGTCTGGCATCTACAGAGCCAGCCACCAATGCCATGACATCACCATCCTGCCACGACTCCAGATTGCCCAGGAGAGCAGGCCGTGACGTCACCAACCAGCCGCCCCTCGGATTGGTCCCTGGAGGGGATCCGCCAGCGTATCAAGAGGGCCCTTTCACTACTCTCCCCCCTACCCCTCATGCCAAGATGAGAGGGACCTATAGTACCCATTGAAATTACCTACAAGCATGCCCTTTTTCCCTGTAGCAATTTCAAGGGCCGGATCTAGCTAAATTCCAGATAGGGAAGCAGACGAGGCAAGGGAAGGTATCTCACCTCCCCTCCTGAGATCAGAGTGCTCCTAGGCCTCGTGGTGATATCTTACAGTTTTCTTACAGTAGATCCTCTTCCTCCGGCCCTTGCAGAGTGTTAACCGACCTCTTCAGTGTTATCCCCCTTGCCACATGACTCGTTGCCGCCGTTTGGGGGCTTCCGGGCTTGTAGGTGGGGCGGCCAAGGTTCTTGGCCGCTCTCCCTATCACCTCCAACTAATTTTGTCATGTCCTTTTCTTTCTCCTTTCTAGTTTTCGTTTTTCCCTCTTCCGCTTTCTCCTGGGGCTGCCATCCGAGGCCGGTCTCCCACCCTTGAACTTTTGTGGTCCCGTCCCTCCCTTCCCTTCCGGTTGACTTCCCTGTTTGCTTCCTTCCTTTCTCTTTAACTGCTTCGGAGGTTCTAGTTTCCTTAGGGCTTCGCCTTGGTGTCTCTGATCACTGCTGAGTTGGCAGAGTCCACCTGGCGACAGGTGCTGCCGGCCAGGGCTCGCAAGGCTCGTTGCTGGAGGATAGGCACTATAGGGTTGCTTTGGGGTTTCTGACTCTCTTCTCTCTTCCCAGTGAGTGTGTCAGGTGACTACGCCGGCCCCGTTCTCCGTGGGACAAAGCTGCAGGACAAATGCCCGGGTTGTACAAGGTCCCTAGCTCAAAGCCGAGACCTGTCCCATCTCAATTGGCCGCATTCTGGGTTTCGTGGCCCTGCGGAGGTCTTTCTCCCTTTCGTTGCCAGGGGCACCTGGTAACCGCAGTATCTTCTTCCATGCTTTACCCCCTTTTCTCTTGCTATGGTGACGACTTATGCTTTTTTCCCTGTTCTTCCCTGTTTATGGCTTCTGCTTTAGTGGTTCCGGTGAGTGAGCCCCTTGTGGCATGCAGCCTGCCACTTGGGGGTCTGTTGTCTGGCTGTCAGTCCGGTTCACCGTGGGAGCACGGTGAGTCGGGGATGGTTTTGGGTGCTCTCGACCGGCCCGCTGAACTATCCCTCGGTCGTCGCTCGTCCCTCTCGTCCATTACCGTTCCGAATCCTTCTCCTACCCTTCCGTCTTCGTCACGTCTTTCTCCGCCCTCCACTACCCAGGATTTCATCTCCTCTCCTGTAGTTATTTCTGCGTCTTCCTCTTCTTCCTCTTCTCCCTCTAGTCTTGTCACCCTCGACCCTTTTCTGCCCTCCCTCCCTCGTTCTCTTTCCTCTTCTTCTCCAGTTTCGTCCTCTTCTCGTCCTCGCTCCTCGGTCCTCCCTGTGTCCTCTCTCTTTGCACCTCCTTCCTTTACTAAGTTTTTCTCCATCCCTGCTTCTGCGCCTCTAGCCGGTGATGACCTCCTCTTCCACCTGCGTCTCCTTCAACAGGTGGGAAAGGACGTCACCTTCCACTCCCGCCATGATGCCTCCCGTCTTGTTACCGTCCAAAACGAACTTCAGGCTACTGCTATGTCCTCTTTCGTCGATTGTTCTGGCACCCCCATCCCGGCTCAAAAAGATCAACGACTCAACTCCTGTACAGGGACTGTCCTGATCCCCGCTTCCATCCGTCTCGGGGGTCGTCCTTTCGCGGATTGCGCCGACCTCGTCAAGGACATCGTTGTCGCTCAAGACCACAAGGTGGTTAGTGTGGTGTGCTACACTATCCCTCCTCGCGACCTTCGCCGCCATCCCGCTAACATTGCCAAGATCTCTTTTGATGGACTTTCCCTTCCTGCCCATGTTATTGTCGGTGGTACTCGCCTCCCCGTGACTGCGTCTCTTCCCCGTCCACTCCAGTGTCGCAGCTGCTGGCGTTTCGGCCACCCGGCTAAGTTCTGCCGTACAGCCGCTGAGAGCCCACTCTGCCCGCGCTGTGCGCAGTCCGGACATGCCGTTGGCGAATGTCAGTCAACGTCCCAGTTCTGCCTTAATTGCCGCGGGTCTCATTCGGCCGACTCTAAGATTTGCCCCGTTCATCTGTTCGAGTCTGAGGTTGCTGTCCTCAAAGCGAGACACGGCCTTACGCTCACCGCAGCCCGCCAAGAGGCTCGTCGCTTGGGCTTCACCCCTCAGTCATTTTCCAAGACTCTGTCTCTCCCTCCTCTTCTTTGCCTCCCTCTACCACGCCCCCCCCTTTTTCTGGTTCCTCGGTTCCTTCCACCGCCTCCGCTCCCTCCGTCCCCCCAGTCGCACCAGTTTCGTCATCTGCCTCCCTTCCTTCTACCGGTGCTTCTCCTGGATTTTCTCCTTCCTCCTCTTCAGTCTCCTCCGTTCGTCCTTCCGTCTCTTCCTTTTCTGTCCCTTTGTCTAACACTTTCTCTGTTCTCAGTCCTTCTCCTACTTCTGCCCCTTCCTCTTGCTCTCTTCCTTGTTCCTCCTCTTCTAGTCTCCCTCCACGCTCTCACCGTTCCAAGCCTCCCCCCCGTTCTCCGTCATCTTCCTCTTCTAGTCGCCCCAAATCTCCTACTCGCTCTAAACTTCCCTTCTCCTCTACCAAACGGGCTCCTGTGCTCCGTTCTTCCTCGCCCGCTTCCTCTTTTAAACGTAAGGGTGGTCTCCGTGATGTGCGGTGCTCAAGTCCCTGCGAGAAGAAGAAGAAGTCGCCTCCTTCTCCTTCTGTTTCCCTTTCTCCTCTCTCCGTCCAGTCTCCTCCTCCTCCCGTCCCTGCATCCCTAGATTTCTCCTACGAAACCCTACCTCAGATTGACGAATTTATCCGTTCTTCCCACCCACCACCTTCTACTGTTCACGCCGAAGTTCATCCTACCCCCTCTTCTCTCCCCCCTACCCCTCTCCCGCCTTCCCCTCTCCCGCCTTCCCCTGCCCCGTCCTCTTCCTCCACTCCCCCTTCTGGCCTTCCTCCGGGCCCTCCTCCTCTTCCTCCTCCTGACCCTCCCCCTCTTCCTTCTCCTGCCCTTACCCCCTCCTTCTCTTCCCACCCGCCGTCCGTCCTTCCTCCCTCTTCCGGCCCTCCTCCTTCCTCTCCTCTTTCTCTGTTAGACCTCCCTATGCCCCCCGGTTTCCAGTCTTCCCCTTCAACGTCTTCTCCAATTCCTGCTCTTATTTCCCATCGTTAGCCTCTCTTGGCTATATTTTCCACCCACGGTGTTACCTGTATTTTGTAAATATGTTGTATATAGTGTACGTCTTTTCTTCCCTCTTGTACGCGTCTTCTTTTTAATCTTTTTTGTCTTTATAATGTCCATTTTACAATGGAACATTCGTAGTTTTGCAGCACATCGTGTTGATCTTAGTTACCTTATCTCTAGGTTTAGCCCACTTGTTATTAGTTTACAAGAATCGCGTTTATCTAATGCCCCCTCCCCAATTCCTTTTTACTCCTATATAAGTTCTCCCCATTCCCAGTATGCTACTTGCCTCCTCGTACATCTTGATGTCCCAGTGTCTCAGTTAACTATCCGTACCTCTCTTAAATGCACGCTTGCCAGAGTGTTCCTTTCCCGCTGGCTTACAGTAGTTTCCATATACCTTTCCCCCTCGATCCCGCTCGATGTTCCAGAATTAAACAGGATCCTTTCTCTATTACCTCCACCTTTCCTCCTTTTAGGGGATTTTAATTGCAGGCATTCCCTGTGGGGTGACTCTACCGTTAATACACGGGGTCGTTCCCTTGAGGCTCTGATTCGTACCCACGATTTATTTCTTTTAAACACTGGTTCCTCTACGCATTTTGATAGCGGCACCCGTACCTTCTCATGTATTGACTTGTCTCTGTGTTCCCCTACACTATCCTTGGATTTTACTTGGAAGGTCTTTAATGATTACTGTGCGACTGACCACTTCCCGATTGTCCTCTCCCCTACGTCTTACTCCCCAGTGCCACGCCCTCCCCGTTGGTGTTTCGATCGTGCCGACTGGACATCTTTCGCTGATCTCGCCGTTCCGTCTAATCCGACCCCTGCTTTCCCGGACCCTGATGCCATGCTTACCAGTTTCCTGATGTTTGTGCTCCATGCTGCCTATACTTGTATTCCACGCACCACTCGGAGTATGTCTTCTAAGTGTGTACCGTGGTGGACTGCTCAGTGCACTTCGGCTTTACGCAATAAAAGAGCCAAGTGGAAGAGTTTCCGTCGGAAAAAAGGCTCTCCATATGAACGGGATGCGTATACTCTTTTCAAACAGGCTAATGCCGTCTTCCGTCGTACAATCCGCTCTGCTAAAAAATCTAGCTGGATGTCGTATGCCTCTACTATCAACGCAGATACACCTGTTCCGCAAGTCTGGGCTCGCGTCAGGAAGATTGCAGGGAAACATGCGCCTACGCCGGCCCCTGTCCTCCATACCAACACTGGCATTGTGGGCGATCCGTCTCTGGTGGCCAATATGTTGGGACAACATTTCAGTGATGTTAGCACTGGCTCCCATCTCCCGCCCTCCTTCCAGATGCATAAACGCCGTTCTGAACTTAGGCGACTTGACTTCGCCTTATCATCTGATCAGTTTTTCAATGCCCCCTTCTCCCGGGCTGAGCTTGAGTCTAGCCTGGGAGCCTGTAAGGATACATGTGAAGGCCCTGACGGTGTCCATTACTTGATGCTGAAGCACTTATCTCCACCTGCGCTTGGCTTTCTCTTGTCCATCTACAACCGTCTGTGGTCCACAGGCTTTTTTCCGGCTGGGTGGAGACATGCCATCCTTCTCCCATTCCTTAAGCCGGGTAAGTCGGGCCATGCACCAGCAGATTACCATCCCATTGCCCTGGTCAGTTGTGTCGGCAAATTATTAGAACGCATGGTTCACTCCCGCTTAATGTGGCTCCTGGAATCAAGAAGCATCCTGTCACCTTTTCAATATGGCTTTCGCAAGGGCCGTAGTACTTTGGACCCATTATTGAGATTGGCGACTTCTATCCGCGATGCCTTTTCGGACACTAAGTCGGTTTTAGCTGTATTCTTCGATCTTGAAAAAGCGTATGATACTGCCTGGAAATACAACATCCTTCGTACCCTTTTACGTTCTGGTGTGTCTGGCAACATGGCGGTATTCTTGCAGAACTTTCTCCGTGATCGTACTTTCCGAGTCAAGCTTCAGAATACATTCTCACGAACATACCCCCAACACGACGGTGTCCCACAGGGTTGTGTTCTTAGTACCATCCTTTTTATCCTAGCTATTAATGGTATTCTTTCTTCCCTCCCTCTTGGTGTCCGTGCTTCTTTGTATGTGGACGACTTCGCTATTTACGCTGTGGGTTTGGATATCGCTGCCCTACAACATCTCATGCAGCGGGCCATTGATGCAGCTGCGCAGTGGGCTACGGCCCATGGTTTTCGGTTTTCGCCCTCGAAATCTTGTGCCGTCGTCTTCACAAAACGCCATACAGTCCCGCATCCTGTTCTTACGTTGTATAACCGCCCTCTGCCTTACAGGTCCTCAGCTCCATTCTTGGGTCTCATTTTCGATACTCGGTTGACATGGTACCCGCACATTACTTCGTTACTGACCTCCACCACCCGACGGCTTCAACTCTTACAAACCCTTAGCCACTTGTCTTGGGGTGCGGACCGGACGACTCTTCTGCGCCTCCATACAACGCTTATTCTCTCCAAGATCGATTATGGCTGCCAGGTATATGCCTCCGCTGCACGTACAAACCTTAAGCGCCTAGACTCCCTTCACTATCACGGTCTGCGCTTGTCGCTAGGGGCTTTTCGCTCTACTCCGGTTATTAGCCTTTATGCTGAGTCGGGTGTCCCACCGCTATCATCCAGGCGGGATAAACTGACCCTTCGATGTCATCTTCGCCTTCTGCAACACAGTTCGGCTGGTTTTCCTCCCACGGCTTGCGGCTTAGCCCCATCAGTGTCTGCTACTTCGTTCCCCGGTCGGGTCTCTGCTTTACTGGCCTCCTTCTCTTTTCCCATTCCATCGGTGCTACCCCTCCGACAGTCGGAGTTCCCCCCATGGCTACTCCCTCGCCCTACCGTTTGTACAGCTGCCCTCCCCCCCCTCTAAGGCCTCTTCAACCCCACAGTTGCTTTATGCTCAGTTTACGGAACATCTGCTACGCCACTCTTCAGCCGTTCCAGTGTACACTGATGGTTCCAAGACCTCCGCCGGTACAGGGTTTGCGGTTGTGTTCCCGGACCGGACCTTCCAACGTCACATCCAATCATGTGCTAGTGTCTTTACGGCCGAGTTATTTGCTATTTTACTTGCCCTACGTACTATTTTTTGTTCACACCTGCATACCTTTGTAATTTTTAGTGACTCCCTTAGTGCTCTTCAGAGTATTCAGTCTCTTCCCGCTGTTAACCCCTTAGTGCTGGAGATTCAAGAATGGTTGTTCCGCATCGCTACTAAATTGAAGTCCCTGTCTTTCTGTTGGGTCCCGAGTCATGTTGGTGTGCCTGGCAATGAGAGGGTTGATTTTTTCGCCCGCTCTGCTATTACCTCTCACCGACTCGTGCCACGACGTATTCCTGCATCTGAATACTTCCCGCGTGTTACTCAATTACTACGTCAGCGCTGGCAGGACGAATGGACCTCCATGAGGGTGTCTGATGTCAAACTGCGTTCTGTCAAACCTTCCGTCCTCCCTTGGAAGTCTTCCTCTCATCGCAATCGTCGATGGGAGACCGCTCTAGCCCGTCTTCGGCTCGGCCACACCAGGCTCACGCATGGTCATTTGATGTCCTGTGATGTCCCCACGCTCTGTCCTTGCTGCCATATTCCAGTGTCTGTCCAGCATCTCCTGATCGACTGTCCGCGTTTCTCCAATGCCCGACGGCAGGCATTCCCCTTCATATCCTCCCTTAATCGCCCCCTTGTCTTAGCCGATTTGCTCGGAGAGTCCCCCACTTTCTCCCTCCCACATCTTATGCGGTTTCTCCTCCATACCCGTCTCCTTCAGCTTCTTTAATTAGTGTTTCCTAGTCTTCTTCTCTACTCCGTCGTGCGCCCTGCCCCACAACACCTCCGATGTTTTTTTTTTTTTCCACAAAGTTTCTTTTGGTGCCACATAGTCTTTTTAGGCTTGGTGCGAATCCCTATTTTAATAATAATCTTCAGTGTTATCCGACCTGAAATCGAGAGTGCTATCTGGCCCCTCAATATACCTACAACAGCTAATCCTGGCCAGGTAACGACCCAGAGTGCTGCCCGGCCTCTTGCTATTATTACACAGCCCTTTTTCTCAGTCCTGAATCCTCACCAGGAGTTAAGAACGAGGGTGCCACGTTTTCAAGAAACGTGAGACGTGATTGCGATTTCCAACTTAGGAATCGGCGTTTATCATCAACTTAGGTACCTCTCCACTGGGTGAGGACTGGCCTTAAATCTCTTAATCAAGACAATAGTAATAAGCAATGGACACAAAACACATAGGTAAAGGATATACAGGTTTATTCCTTAACCTCTGAAGTGCGCATGGGGTAATTGGAAACGTCCCCCTGTGCTGACGTATTTGAGGTGTTTCCGTCACTAAAATATTCATTGTGCCATTAATAGCATTAATACTTATCCATATGCGCCTATTATGGGTTGATTATAAAGGTATTATAATAATAATAATAATATAATAATAATACTTTATTTCAGACTCGCACAGTACAGAGGGGACCATACTGGGGTCCATATATACCTTACAGTAACATAAATATATATAAATATATATAAGCTACTGTACATAGGCTACATAAAATAAAAAGAAATTAAATAATACCCAGCTTGCTATCATGTAGTTCACAGCACTGCCTCAACCAAAAACAGTGGTCATCAAACTACTGTGTTACCAAAACCACTGTCCTAATTATGTACAGTACCATGCCTCACATCATTTAGCTTCCGGTACAGTATGTTGCTACAGTACAGTATAGGAATATCGGTACTGTACTGCACTATGAGGATCAGTACCGGTATGCTAATTCTGTAGAGTAGCAGACCTGAAATCATTACTTAAGGTTAAATATAGAGCAACTTCCTCCAGTGTGCCTGGATCCTGGAGGTGTACACTATGCTTGGAGTTTGTAGCATTTTAATGATCCTGTTCTCAGAAGTGTTAAGGCGCTGAATGAATTTATATGTTAGCTTTCTAATGAGTGATTTGTAACAGTGTAAGTTCATATAGGCACATAGCGTACTTGTACTCTCATATTTTGAGAGCCCCAGAAACATTTTCATGATATTGTGATATGAGATACTTAGTCTATTCACTGTAATTTTCTTATAGTTCCACCATAGTTGTGCTGTATACATTGGTGAGCAGTAGGAGTTGAACAATGTTATTTTTGTATCCCATGTGCACATATGAAATTTTCTTAACATTGAATTTCCCTGCATGTAAAGTTGCCTTCGCTGACGACCCATATCCTCATCATCTGAGCGATCACATGAAATATAGTGTCCTAGATACTTTACTTTACTTACTTCTTCTATAATTTCTTCATACAAATGGAATTTAGGTAGCTTTGATTTCAATAGAAGGTTAGATTTAAATATTATGATATTGCTCTTTATAGGATTAAATTTGACTGAATGTTCGATTCCAAATTTTTCACATACTCTTAATAATTTATCCAGTCCTGCTCCAGAGGGCGCGATTAAGGCTAGGTCATCAGCATACATGAGATGATTTACAATGGTGCTGCCAATACAGCACCCAGTGCGAGTCTTGTTCAGCTCCAGACTAAGATCATCCATGTAGACGTTGAAAAGATACGGAGACAATATCCCCCCCTGCCTAACACCATTGGTTACGGCGAAAGATCCAGACAGGATGTTGCCCCATCTTACACACATTTTTTGATTAGCATACCAGAAAATAAGTATCCTAACAATATAGCTAGGCACTCCCCTGTTAACTAATTTTTCAAATAAGGTTTTGTGACACACCCTATCAAAAGCCTTACTTGCATCAAGAAAACAAGAGAAAATTGAGCTATTTAGCTTGTTGTATGTATCAATCACTTCTTTCAGCACATATATGCATTGGTCTGTGCCGTGATTTTTCTTAAAGCCAAACTGATTGCTGCTGGTGACAATATATGCAGACATTCTTTCTAGCATTATCATTTCAACTACCTTACTCACCACACTAGCAAGTGCTACTGGGCGGTAGTTGTCTTTTGCTGTAATTTTACCTGATTTATCTTTAATGACAGGAACAAGTATTACGGATATCATAGACTCCGGCAGGACACCATGCGTAAATAGACTGGTGATGCAAGAACTAAGTTTATCTATTAACAACTTATCTGCATATTTAAGATGTTCTGCATATATACCATCCAGCCCACAAGCTTTATTTAGGTTAAGTTTTCTTATGGCATTCTCAAGATCACTTTCAGTCACTTTAATGTCTTCATAATTACTATCTTTCACATATTGAATTGCACCATTAGTAGACCTTTGTTTTACACTGTTAAGTAGTTCCTTAAAATGAGTTTTCCATAAGTCAGCAATGTTCTCTTCACCCGTAACCCCCTCAACACTGACAGGTAATGGTGTGTTACAATTTTGCATGGATCTGATGTCCTTCCAAAAACAGTTAGTATCCTTTTCTGCCAGACTCTTTGCAAGGGCTTCCTTCCTTAATTGGTTTTCATTTTGCTTAATAAATCTAATGGCATATTTGGTCCTAGCCTTTGCTCTTTTGTGAAGTTCAAATATAGGCCCCTGTCTAGGCTGACCTACTTCAAGCCAATGAGACCTAGCATCTCTGGAGGCCTGATACAGGTCAGCCACATAGTCTTGCCAACCTGGCTTATTGAATGAGGACTTATATTTATGGCTATTAAAAATACTTTCCCCCGCTTTTGATAAAGAATCTATTATACTATTGTAAAATTTAATAATGTCCTTTCTGTGTTGTGCATCACTACATTTTGGATCCCTGCATTGTGCTACACCATTACCATCATATTGCACCCTATTTAATAAGTCTTTGGTTTTATCACAGTACATTTGGCACTCTTCATTTGAGATTACATTCCATGGAACTTTTGCCTTGATGCTATTGCTAGTTTCTGTTATTTCCGGTGCCTTATTAATTTGGATTGTTAATTCTATAGGTATGTGGTCGTCATCCGTAATGTCGTATCTTATGGCCTCTTATTAACCTGAAACAACAATAAAACGAGTGAAAACAGCGTTTGGATGGTCAAAATCGGAGATATAGCCTGCGAGTTGTATAATGTATGGGTGAGGCAAGCTGCTTTCCCGCCAATTTCCCCCAAGGCCACTGAGACACAGTCGATCGATACTCTCTCTCTCTCTCTTGCACTCGCTTGCCATCAGTGATGACAACACCCTGCTTGCAACTCGCTAATGATAGCACGAAAATATACCTCAGAATAAGGGAATAACAGGGAAAATAGGTGATAACTGAAGGAGAGGAGGAAAGTGGGGAAGGAGGGGAGGTAGAGGACTGAGATTTTGCATGGCCCAGGGGCCAACACAAAATAAAAAAATAAAAAAATGAAATGATAGCAATCGAGTGCAAGAGAGAGAGAGAGAATATCGATCGACTGTGTCGCAGTGGCCTTGGGGAAAATGGGCGGGAAGGTAGCTTGCCTCACCCATACATTATACAACTCGCGGGCTATATCTCCGATTTTGACCATCCAAACGCTGTTTTCACTCGTTTTATTGTTGTTTCAGGTTAATACCTTTATAATCACATATATTATATAATTATATATGGTGAGTTATCTGCTCAACAGGTGGCGTTGTGTGTGTGTAAGTGTGAGAGTCCGAGTGTAGGGGGTGAGACAGTGAAGCACGGGAACGAGATGGCTTCAGAGATGGGGTCGTTTCGGGCCATGAGTGAGCACCGTGCCTCATGTGAAGGCAAGATGGCAGGTGCTCGTTGTACTCTACGTGCTTCACATGTCTCACTCCCTAGACTGGAACAAGACCTCACGGGCTTCACTGTTCATTGTAAAGCGGTGAATGTTAAGGCTCTCAGCCTATGCCCGAGAGGAAGTAAGTTGGAATATAGAAAAAAAAAAAAAAAAAAAAAAAAAAAAATCAACCCATAATAGGCGCATATGGATAATTATTAATGCTATTAATGGTACAATGAATATTTTAGTGACGAAAAACCTCAAATACGTCAGCACAGGGGGACGTTTTCATTTACCCCCGTGCGCACTTCAGAGGTTAAGAGTCTCCCCGCAGTCCGCCGGGGGAACTCTTAAGAGTCTCCCCGCAGTTCCCGGGTTAACTGCTAGGGTACAATCTCAATATGTCTCTGGAGAAATAAGCCTAGTAATCATATACAAATAATAATAATGTTACTAAGGAACATATGAATAATAATAACACAGAGATGATAAGTCTCAAATCACAAGAAATATAGTCTTGAAATAAAAATGCAAAAGCTCTCAAATATGGCTAGAATACAAGTAAATAATTGTTACTGCGATCTTGGAAACGTAGTACAGTACTGATAAATCTGGAAAATAGGACAATATGTAATCTCAAAACGAACAATAAGTTAATGCAACTTGAATAAGTATTTAAACTGGAATAATTCAATTAGTAATAAGTATGAAAGATAAATTCATAAAAGTAGAATAATTATATTAGTCAACTATACGTGACTTGAAGCAATTAACTGCAACGAAACTTTCACTATTGGATCTGTACCCAAATGATATGTTGCGCATAAACTTAGGTCTGGCAAAGTGTTCGAGATTTACGTGTAAGTGTAGGTCTTTATCTATCTATCTATCTATCTATATGCTCAGGCCCAATCCCCATTTTGGGGGTAGCCGACTCAAGACAGAGCAAGAACAGGGAAAACACAAAAACATCATAAAACAAAAAATAAACACAGATAAAAAACACAAACTCTCACACATCCAGGTCACCCAGGAGAAGACCCAGAGACCAGGGTTACCAAGGTCGCTCCAGCACTCCCCCGGCCCCTGACCACCCGGAGAGGTTCCGATCTCGGCAGGCAGACATGCAGCGGAGCCAAAGCCACAAGCCCTCCCACCACACTTCCAGGCACACCCTTCATATTAATTGTCTCCCCGGGCCAGGCGCCTGATGGACTATTATCTAGTCCAACTTGCGCCCGACCCCTTACTCCAAATGACCACGTGTTCACTCAACTATTCACAAGCATTCTCCATTCACTCTTGTCCACCACCACTTCCCCTGCCTGATCTATAGTCATTCCTCTATCATCCAAAGCCTTTCTTACACAGTCTCTCCATCTCAATGGGGGTCTTCCTGCCCTTCTATCTCCCCTTGTATCTGACTCACATATTCTCTTTGTAAGCCTTTCATCTCCCATTCGTTCAACATGACCATGGACAAATATATATATATTTCCAAGCTGAAGAATACAGGAGCCTGAATTCGAGGAAGTATGTAAATATTTTCCGCACGATAGAGTATGTACAGTATTGTTCTCCCGAATTGGAGCAACGGATAGAAAATAAAGAAGGGAAGAAGGGAAAATCTTCTGTCTGACGTTAATATATGAATCTTGACATACCTAAGTCTGAACTCTCACTATAATCATTGTTACCATTACGAACTAGGAAAAGCACTTAACCTAAGAAGTGCGCATGGGGGTAATTAGACACCTCTCCCTGTGCTGACGTATTTGAGCTGTTTCCATCACTAAAATATTCATTTCACCATAAATAGCATTAATACTTATCCTAACGCGCCTATTATGGGTTGATTATAAAGGTATTAACCCTTTGGCGCACCTATAGTTTCCAATCAAAGTTTTTCCCACTCCCAAAGTATATCTCAGCTCACTCAGAGCCAGTTATGTGCCCGGCGATAATTTGTTTCTGTTACGTTTTTATCCACCAAAAAATCCTTGTATTTGGATTAATGAGGTACCATCGGCTTCGTTATTGATTGAACTTGAAGATAAGTGAATAAAAACATAGAATAAATACAAAACAACCACATTGGGGCACTCCGAAATAAGAATTGTAAAAAAAAAAGTAAATACCTTATCTCCAACTCGCGCTAGCTCAAAATTTTGCCTGCAACATTTTTGATTTGCATACAAATATGGAAGCGAAATTTAATGAGGATTTCACTGGTAACTTCAGAATTACTATAAACCAAATAGTTACCGAGATACACGAATAAACGTGAAATTATCGAAACACAGACTGAGCTGTACTCTGCTCCCTTCCCAGCCAGCCGTGAGTAAACGGTTAAACTGAGGGGGTTGCCAATTGTACCCATTGAACTAGACGTAATACTTAATATCTGTGCCAAATATGACGTGCGTCAGACGAAAACTTAATTTTCGGCGAATATTTTTAAGTTTAATGACTCTTAACCCGGGAGCTGCGGGAAGACTCTTAAGAGTTCCCCCGGCGGACTGCGGGAAGACTCTCTGGAGTAAGTAAAACTAAAAATCAACTTTTTACATCGAAAAAAAAAAATTATTTTTATTTTTTTATTTTTTTATTTTTGTTTGGCCCCTGGGCCATGCAAAATCTCAGTCCTCTACCTCCCCTCCTTCCCCACTTTCCTCCTATTCCTCAGTTATCACCTATTTTCCCTATTATTCCCTTATTCTGAGGTATATTTTCGTGCTAACATTAGCGAGTTGCAAGCAGGGTGTTGTCATCACTGATGGCCATCGAGTGCAAGAGAGAGAGAGAGAGTATCGATCGACTGTGTCGCAGTGGCCTTGGGGAAAATTGGCGGGAAGGTAGCTTGCCTCACCCATACATTATACAACTCGCGGGCTATATCTCCGATTTTGACCATCCAAACGCTGTTTTCACTCGTTTTATTGTTGTTTCAGGTTAATACCTTTATAATCAACCCATAATAGGCGCATATGGATAATTATTAATGCTATTAATGGTACAATGAATATTTTAGTGACGAAAAACCTCAAATACGTCAGCACAGGGGGACGTTTTCATTTACCCCCGTGCGCACTTCAGAGGTTAACGAGTCATCGTGCGCCTACGAAAAAAATACCTAATGACTCTGAACGAGTCATCGTGCGCCAAAGGGCTAACTTGTTACAACAATAAAACGAGTGAAAACAGCGTTTGGATGGTCAAAATCGGAGATACAGGCCGGGAGTTACATAATGTATGGCTGAGGCAACCTGCTTTCCCGCCAATTTCCCCCAAGGCCACTGAGACACTGTCGATCGATACTCTCTCTCTCTCTCTTGCACTCGCTTTCTAAAAGTGATGACAATGCCCTGCTACCAACTCGCTAATGTTAGCACAAAAATATACCTCAGAATAAGGGAATAACAGGGAAAATAGGTGATAACTGAAGGAGGGGAGGTAGAGGAGTGATATTTTGCATGGCCCAGGGGCAAAACATTTTTTTTTTTTTTTTTTTTTTTTTCGATGTTTATCCCCTACAACACGGAAGGGCTCTTGAACGCCCATAAAAAAGCATAAAACAGGTACCCGGAAGGGCTCTTGAACACCCAGTGGTTGAAAGCCTGTGAGCTTCGTGTGCGAGGCGTCGGTCCGACGCATGTAATCAACAGCCGGCTGGACCGACGCCCCGCATCTCTGGCCACAAGAAGGAGAGCGTCGCTTGTTCGTGTGTGCCTGTATGTTGTTAAGTATCGAAAAGTAGTGTAAAGTGGCTGTTTTTGCCATAAAGTTATCTCCAATGAAATCATCATCACAACTCAACCAGTTGACTTAGAGAGCTCTACTTAACGCCATTCTACAGGTAAATAACACAGCTACGCTTGGAGATGCGCGGGAATGCGGGAAGCAGTCAGATTAACAAATATACGGTAGCCTAGCCTAGACGTTTTTCGGCCAAAACACCCGGGTTTCGGGGAATATTTATGTAATGCGTAGCCGGGGCTGGAGGGTTAAAGTTGATTTTTTTTTTCTCTGACTCTTAAGAGTCTTCCCGCAGTCCGCCGGGGGAACTCTTAAGAGTCTTCCGGCAGTTCCCGGGTTAAAGGATTTCGTATAGAGTTCGAGCACTGGCAGAACAAATTTTGAGCACACTGGAGTTGAGGCACGGGTTGTCTTGTTCTTGACTACAGGAGCACTGAGATTATCACACTTCCCAGCTAGGTTCAGGCCCAAACAATTCCAAGATACGTTCTGCTCGGCTCTTTCGCACACTCGTCTTAGTGCGACTCACAATACCACTATCTATGCTGAACCTGGGGGATGAAACTAAAGGATCCCCTGCACTCGGTAAACAAAGTCTTTCCGGGCGTAGGTGGACGGTTAGAATTATTTACTGTCCTGAATCTCGATAGAGTACTTCGGTACAAATCCAGGCTTAGGGGGCTTGGGCAGACTTGCACTACTTGTACTAAGTTCATAATTGATCTGTGACAAACTTCCTGGAATGATAGCGAGGCTAGTGACTCAATCTCTGTCCCATTTTTGTTGGTGCAGAATCAAAAGGCCTACCTTGTATTTGATTATGTATTTGATCTTGGTCCCACTTTTGTTGGTGCAGACCCTGATTGAATTATTCTCTGTCCCACTTTTGTTGGTGCAGTCAGAGAATCAAGAATTCACTTCTCCTTTCTAACCTAGGAGTATCGATATCAGAACCAAAAATATGGTTTAAGCCAGCAGGCTGATTGCTTGATTCTACTTTGTTCAGCGAGCATAGTGACTGTTTTTGTTCTGGTTGCCCGGTTTCGGGACAAGAGGGGCATGGTAGACACTGGCTTTGTGTTCTTTCAGGGAGCCAGTCGCACAAGGGGTTATTTGCACTTGGGATTAATGTTGGGGTAGTGCATGCATGGATATCACTTTGGTATTTGGTTTGTTGGGGATATGAGGGATATTTGCATAGGGCATGTGAGGCTGTTCTGCTATTTCTGGCCTGTTTAGTTCTTTATCATATGCACTGTTACGGTATGTTAACACTGGTTTTAAACATTTATTCTGCATCTCAGTGTACACTTCACTATGTAGTTGGTAGTCTATATAGGCACACAGTTGAAGTTGATGGTTAACTTGCATAGGGTTGCTGAAGTCGTGTGTGTAGAATGTGGCCATGTGGTGATCCGGGAGGTTGTAATAGTTTCCCCTGTCGGTCGTGTTTTCTCTGGTGTCTTCTCCATCTTGGTTTGGCCCTGTTGTTGTTGAATGTTTTTATGCTTGCAATCCAGGTTGGTTGGTCTTGCAAGTTGGTTATTGGTGGTAATGGGTTGGTGTTTGTTTCTTGGAATTCTTTATCCTCCGGCATCTCACCATCGCCTTCCAAAAAAAAGTCCCGACCTCGGGGCTGGGGCATGGGGAGGGGATGTACACCGCCACATACCTTAACCCCTGCGCATGCTCGAAAATGTAAGCCTCCCTTGACCCCGCCCCCCGTTTCCCGCGTTTAAATATAGCCTTCAAACCGTTACTGCCAGGTCGCTCTGTAGCTCAGTCAGTAGAGCTCTCGCCCAACAACGAGAAAACCAGTGTTCGATCCCACTCGGATTTAGTGTATTTTTATATTTTTATTTTGTTTTTTGTGTTTTGTTATATTATATTATATTATATTATATTAGGGTTAGGTTAGGTTAGGTTAAGTTAGGTTAATGTAATCTAATATAATATTTGTACATTTTGGGCAGTGGGCGGGGCCGTGCATGCGCCGGGGGTAAGGTATGTGGCGGCGTACAGACCCTCCCGGGGCATGTACTTCTTATATGTTTTGGTGCGAAAATAAGGTTGGAGATGGTGGAGGAAGTAGTACCAAACTCTTGCGGTGATGTTGTCGGTTGCCATCACGTCTCTCGTTATGGTGAGGGGGAGAGGAACATCAGAGAAGGTGAGGAGTTGCCTGGGAGAGTTTATGACTCTGTCCTCGCCGTTAATTTGGAGGGTGAGCTTTCCTATTCTCATTGTTGAAGGTGTTGGTGTGGCGGTGTCTGGGGAAGGACTGATGTCTGGCTGAGGAGAAGTACTGCTAAGGGGTGGAAGGAGGGGAAGGTTCTCTAGTGTGTTTGACTAAGGGGGTAAGGGAGTGATAGGCAAGGTACTGTAAGGGGAGGATTGGTAGTTAGTGCGATGTTGGGAGGGTTTTGTTGGTTGAGGTGGCGAGGGTGGAGTGGTGGGTGTTTGATTGGTAGACACAGCTGGTTCCCACTTCCTAGGTTTGGTGATGCGGCGGCCATAACGGGAATACACAGGCTGTGAGAGAGGTGGTGGTGAAGAGGTTAATGGTGGGGATGTGAGGAAACAAGTTTTTTGGGGTTTGGCACGGAAGGGGCGTTTGTGGAGTTTTGGTTGGGGTTTAGGATAGGATGTGGTTGGAATGGAAAGGGGTAGGGGAAGGGTGTCGTTGGCAGGCGGATGGTCTGGTGGGGTGGTGGGTAGGATGGTGGAGTAAAGGGAGTTAGTTTGGTTGTGGCGGAAGAAGAGGAGGTGGGGGATGGTTGAGGAATGGGAAGGAGCCCAACAAACATTTAAAGTACGGGCCAATTCCGGCAAGTAGCGGCAAGTCCGCAATGTTTGAGTTTTTGTATCGGGCCAAAATATGTTGGCCATAATATTCTAAAACTGTATTGGTTCAATATATTATTTATACATGTTTTCCTTTGTCCGTTTTAGGGCAGGATATACGATGCTGGTCCAGCATTAGCAAATGATGGCATTAAGTATAACTTATTTTGTTTACGGGGCCAATATTTATCGGCCTGATTAAGGCATAATGATATCAGTCCATTGTAGAAATAATAATGGGTTTCCATAGTTGATTCAGAAGAGGATGCACAATGTTGGGCCGATACATTAAATACATTCAAGAAATGGATGACTATTTTTAATAAAAGGGCCAATATATTATGGCTGTAAATTGGTAGAACACTGTTGGTCCTACATTATATTTTAAATGGCTTGCCAATCACTGCCATCATTATGGAATATATTTATGTTGGACCAGTACTGGCATATCGCCTTTACCAAATAATGTCATCTACCTGCATTGGGCCTATACAGTATGTATCGGCCATAATGTGGCCAAAATATATTGGCCCCCCGTTGATCTTATTAATGATTTCCATAATAGACGATGAAGGATAAGACAGTGGTGGAACGAAAGTCATTGATTGATTATGTATGTGTGGATGAACGAATGAAGAAATCTGTGATGGATGCTAGGGTGTATAGGGGTATTGGGGGGGGGGGTCTGTCTGATCATTATGTAGTGGTAACTAAGGTTAGGATACAAAAGAAGTGGGTGAGGAGAGCTGGAGGGAGGCGAGAGGAGGGTGGAGAGGTTGCAGGAGGAAGAAGTCAGGGAGGAGTACAGGAGAGCAGTGGAAAGACGACTAGGTGGGTTCGACCTGGAAGTGGAGGAGATGAGCAAGGTGTTTAACCCGGCAAGCGCGATAGGCCTCACGGAAAGCTTACCATAGCGAACGTGATAGGCCTCACGGAAGCAGGACCATAAAAAAAGCCTTCCAAAACATCCCAGGGGCTATCAAAACAAAGGAATTTGTCTCTAGGTGAGATAATTCCCATCTAGTACTCATCCATGTGTTTCTCCCCCCCCTCCCCCCCCTCCTCAATTATCACCTATTTTTCCTCTTATTTTCATCATTTATCGGTTATTTTTCTCTCCCGCGATAATGTAGCACAAGTGGGTTGCATAAAAGATCGTTATATAACACCCAGACACCGCCCGCTCGCCTCAGTTGACTCACAGACAGCGAGAGGGGAGGGTTGCCGGTGGCTCTCGCTCGCCTGAGATTATGACCGGGTGGCCAATATCTTCGTTTTCACCACCCAAATACTTTTCCAACTTATTTTAGCACTCTTGAAGGTTCATATATACATCATATATGTAAAATAAAAGCATACCGAAAACAAATAATGCTCTATATTGTAAATATAACTAATTCTGTCAGAATCCAAGGCTAGAAATGCACAAATAACTACCCTAGGTCTATTTCGCGTTTAACAAGTTAAGGATGAGATCTGTGCAGCATGTGAGGAGGTGTGTGGAGTGAGGAGAAGAGGGAGGGGAGTGAAAGGTACAGCATGGTGGACAGAAGAGGTAAGAATAGCTGTGGAAGAAAAGAAGAAAGCATATAGAGAGTGGTTGGGTAGTAGAGGGAATGAAGATTTCGAGAGACAGAAACGAGCGCGGTGTGGTAAACTATCAATGGAAGTTAAATATTACTAAGCTATAATGAATCAAATAAAATCAATCTAAATGAAAACTACTCTATATCTAAATTGAATTCAATCTGAAACAAGCTAATTTATATCCAAAGGTCTCACATAACAAATGTATATATAGGGTAAGGTTATAAGGGTTAATATTAGCCAGGAATTAACTCACCAATAGTTCCACGTGGCAATGAGGCAAGGGAGAACGTTTTACCCAATATGGTGGTGGACAATGGGGAACGAGACTTCGGTCCCAAGACTCAAGTCAAGTTAAAGAAAGAATAAATGATTACATGGGAATGGACATGATTATTATAATGTATGCTTATCTATCAGTCAGTCATGATGTCGATGAGAGCGTCGTGATGGTGTAGCTGAGTGTATGTGTATTGTGATTATAGGCACAAAAGCACGATCAACTGAGGGCGGAAAATTAGATGTTAACTGGTTGGTGTTCGTGAAGGCTCTGGCGTACCTCAAAAGCACACCTTGCTGCCTTGGCAAACCGCCAGGAGCCCAAATTATCGTACCGCATTTAGGTTGCTCTATACGATAAATTATATTAATATATACGATAAATTCATATATACTACATAAGACCATGGCAATATTGCTTTATAGCATATTAGGCCTTTTATAACTTAACTTATTTACAATCTTATAATATACGATCTACTCGTCCTACGTCGTGCTGTAGGAGAGATCGTGACGTCACAGAGACATAAGAGATCACAAAAGAGTCATATTCTATCGTATTTATACGATACACTCCCCCCATAAAAAAGACCTGAACCCCACCTTAAACCTAAAGTTGCCCAGAGGCTATCTTCTGACGCCACAAGTCGACGGCGCCAGCAGCAGCGCGTCTGGGACGCGTCCCGGTCCGAGAATGATCACCATCAGTAAGAGGTGAGTCGTTCCTTTAAGAATCCTCGGACCCAGCAATAACAGGTGGAGCTTCAGATTGCAATGCGGAATCGAGCTCCAAAGCGTACAAACGTGCGATAGGACGAACAGTAGTTCCAGTGGCTGTCTTCAATAGCGCCACCCGCTCTACAGAGTCTGCCCCCTTGTATACCTCCAATACGCGGCCTAATTTCCAGTATAAACGAGGACTATCTTCTTTAATTAAAACAACTTCACCAACTGTAGGTGCCGTTGGTCTACCAGAGGGAGTAACACTCCTTTCCCTCAATGCTAGCAGATATTCACTAATCCACCGTTTCCTAAAATCCTCGATTATCCTGGATATATACTGGTAT
>JBAKBP010032850.1:0-22627 GCA_037953745.1 Lithodes maja
GGGGAGTGAGGTGGTCATGGACAGTGAGGTGGAGAAGAACAGTGAGATGGAGAAGAACAGTGAGATGGAGAAGAACAGTGAGATGGAGAAGAACAGTGAGGTGGAGAAGGACAGTGAGGTGGAGAAGGACAGTGAGGTGGAGAAGGACAGTGGGGTGGAGAAGGACAGTGAGGTGGAGAAGGACAGTGGGGTGGAGAAGGACAGTGAGATGGAGAAGGGCAGTGGGGTGGAGAAGGACAGTGAGGTGGAGAAGGACAGTGAGGTGGAGAAGGACAGTGGGGTGGAGAAGGACAGTGAGGTGGAGAAGGACAGTGAGGTGGAGAAGGACAGTGGGGTGGAGAAGGACAGTGGGGTGGAGAAGGACAGTGAGATGGAGGTGGGGGGTGAAAAGGGGATGCTGCAGTAATTAATGCAGTGTTGGGGAGAGGGGAGGGAGGACATCAAGACTACAGACAAGAGCTATGAAGGGGTAAGTGTAATATAGCCTACTGTACAATACATATTGTAAAACTAAAATACATGTACTGTGTTTTCTATTACAGATTATAGGGTTCGAATAGGGTTGTCTTCGTTTTCTAGGTTGACGCGGACGTCTCTCTTGAGGTCGGATTTTTTCCGTAGTCTCCGATTTCATTGTTGTCTCGGACGGACATTGGTTAGGTCGGATTTTATCCTCTGTTAGGTCGGACACAAGCCGGACCCCGGACATCTCGGATTTTCGGTCATCTCGGACTGGGTCTCCCCCCAATTAGTCCGAGATAGTGAGGGTTTACTGTAGTAGCAAACTGGTGATCCTCCAATGAAAGTTTATGGGGGGCAGCATCCCCACACGACAAAGCAAATTTCTCTGCCTTAGTCACCCATTCAGCCCATGGACCATAACCCAGAGTAGAAACCTCTAACATAGGAATTTTATTCTCAAACATTTTTGTGGAACAACCTACAGATTTTGAGAGATTAGGGAGAGATTTAATGGCATTATGTCCATCCACTTTATTCAAATCAGACCATGGTTTGAAGCGCTTACCCGAAGGCACCGCAGGGGTCTATGTGTAAGTAAAGTACTTAGCCTCCAACAGAGATGGGAATTAAGGTTTTATGATTACATCCAGCAATCGCCCTTGTGCATCTTTTGCACGTAGATGCCTAAGCTCGTCCATTTCAACAATCCACTCATTTGGTACTGGCACCCAATCTGGATGACCTGTGTCAGCATTAGCAGGTGTTACCACTGGTAATTGTTTCCAGTATCGAGATTCACCAAATAGTAGAGGAAAAGGCTTCTTGTTCATTTCAAGTTCCTGCTCAATGGGTGGGGGTTGAATATGTGACAGAAAAAAGTTACTAGGAATACCAGAAGCCTGAAGACTAGCCTGAGTGGAGGATGAAGGAGTGGTTGTTATTCCATGAGCAGGTTGTTTGGGCTGGACAGGTACATGAGCCAGTGGAACTGCGTCTGGTATGGCAGGCTGTAACATAGATGGAGCAAGAGACCTACCTTGGAGATCTAGGATAGCCTTATCTAAAGACACAAATTTCTGTTCAAATTTGTCCATAAACTCTTCTTGCATAGATTTAAGAAACACCTGAAGTTCACAAAATGAGCCACCAGGCGGGCTCGGAGTAGGAACGATATCAGAATGATGAAACTCATCTTCACTTTCTTCTAATGAAGAACCAAGATGGGACTCATTTTCACTCAAACCCTCCTCAATATGGTCACCGGTCTCCAAACCATAACATACTACAATAGAATCGTTTATGTCCAAAGGTTCTGGAGTATCTTTAACCCTTCAAACCCGGTTGGTACTCACGTGTACCATTATTTTTTGCCCCCAGGAACCCGGGTGGTACTACATAGTACCAGTGGTTGAAAGCCTGTGAGCTTCGTGTGCGAGGCGTCGGTCCGACGCCTCGGTCCGACGCATGTAAACAACAGCCGGCTGGACCGACGCTCCGCATCTCCGGCCACAAGAAGGAGAGCGTCGCTTGTTCGTGTGTGCCTGTATGTTGTTGTTCAGTATCGAAAAGTGGTGTAAAGTGGCTGGTTTGGCCATAAAGTTATCTCCAATGAAATCATCATCACAGCTCACCCAGTTGACTTAGAGAGCTCTACTTAATGCCATTCTACAGGTAAATAACACAGCTACGCTTGGGGATGCGCGGGAATGCGGGAAGCAGTCTGATTAACGAATATACGGTAGCCTAGCCTAGACGTTTTTCGGCCAAAACACCCGGATTTCGAGGAATATATATATAATGCATAGCCGGGGCCGGAGGGTTAAGAAGTACTTCTTCCAGCTTTGCCCCAACCGTACTGTAACCAAAAATGTCTGGAGTTGCCAGAGAAGGATCTAAACGAACAGGTAAGTCCGAAGAAGGCTGAACAGGTGAGTAGTCTATGGGTTTATGCACTTCAGCTTCAGTATTCACCTGAATCAGTTGAGGGTGAATTGATGTAGGTGGAGCAAGTAACGGGGTTGATTCAAATTGCTGTTCAATAGTGTAATGGTCAAAATCTAATTTGTATACTTCATATGTACAGTCGACGCTCGATTTAACGGACTAATAGGGGGAGACTGAGTCCGTTGCTGGAAAAAGTCCGTAGCTGGAAAATTGCCTTCGTATTTCGCCTTTTTTTTTTTTTTTTTTTGAGGGACACGTTGTGCTGTACTGTCCCTGAAAACATAATAAAGGTCGTATTTGTCATTGATATGATAAATTTCACATGGGGAAAAAAAAAAAAAAAAAAAAAAAAAGGGAAGGATATCCCCGCCGCTGTAGGCCTACTCCCTCCCCTCCCCGTCCCGGCCTCAACCCTGACCCCGTTACTGTGATAATGTTGATAAGCCTTGTGCTACACCCTATTGATAATGCAAAACTATTGAACACACTTAAAAGTGTACAGTATGTTATTTGGTCTCTATATAATCTGTGAATCATTTCCGATATGATAGAATTAAAGAAATGTTTTCCACCAACTCATAATCAGCAAAAATGACACGAATGTCAATTAAAAACATGTTATAATATATCCCCATCATTTTGTGTATACCGTGGGAACAAAAAAACACAAAAATCTATCAAACGTAAATCTCCCGTCTCGGAAGCTCGGTGCCTAGACGGAGGGGAGGGTTGAACTATTTTTTTGACTAGCTTCTTTATTGTTTATCTATGTGCTGGAAGGATATTATATTTTTCAATTCCATCGCATTAGAAATGATTCAAAGATTACAAAAAGTCCAAACAAGACATAGTTATGTTAATGTATAAGGGATTTAGGTAGATGAATTAGAGAGATAGATAGACAGAAAGAGAGTGTATATCGAGGGAAAAAACAAAACAAACAAATCTATCAAACGTAAATCTTCCGTCTCTGCTCGCACGGAGGGGAGAGTTGAAATATTTTGTTAACTATCTTATTTATTATTTATCTATGTGCTGGAAGGATATTATATTTTTCAATTCCATCACATTAGAAATGATTCAAAGATTACAAAAAGTCCAAATAAGACATAGTTATGTTAATGTATAAGGGATTTAGGTAGGTGCATTAGAGAGATAAATAGATAGAGCAACGGACTTTGCTCTAACTTTTTTTAGAGCAACGGACTTTGTCCGTTGCTGAGTCCATTGTCCGGCTATGGACAGAGTCCGTTAAATCCGAAATCCGTTGTATCGGGGTCCGTTAAATCGAGCGTCGACTGTATTTGCATATACAGTCGACGCTCGATTTAACGGACCCCGATACAACGGATTTCGGATTTAACGGACTCTGTCCGTAGCCGGACAATGGACCCAGCAACGGACAAAGTCTGTTGCTCGAAAAAAAGTTGGAGCAAAGTCCGTTGCTCTATCTATTTATCTCTCTAATGCACCTACCTAAATTCCTTATACATTAACATAACTATGTCTTATTTGGACTTTTTGTAATCTTTGAAACATTTCTAATGTGATGGAATTGAAAAATATAATATCCTTCCAGCACATAGATAAATAATAAATAAGATAGTCAACAAAATATTTCGACTCTCCCCTCCGTGGGAGCAGAGACGGAAGATTTACGTTTGATAGATTTTTTGTTTTGTTTTTTTCCCTCGATATACACTCTCTTTCTATCTATCTATCTCTCTAATTCATCTACCTAAATCCCTTATACATTAACATAACTATGTCTTATTTGGACTTTTTGTAATCTTTGAGTCATTTCTAATGGGATGGAATTGAAAAATATAATATCCTTCCATCACATAGATAAACAATAAATAAGATAGTCAAAAAAATAGTTCAACCCTCCCCTCCGTCTAGGCGCCGAGCTTCCGAGACGGGAGATTTACGTTTGATAGATTTTTGTTTTTTTTTGGTTCCCACGGTATACACAAAATGATGGGGTAATATTATAACATGTTTTTAATTGACATTTGTGTCGTTTTTGCTGATTATGAGTTGGTGGAAAAAAATGTCTTTAATTCTTTCATATCGGAAATGATTCACAGATTATATAGAGACCAAATAACATACACTTTTAAGTGTGTTCAATAGTTTTGCATTATCAATAGGGTGTAGCACAAGGCTTATCAACATTATCACAGTAACGGGGTCGGGGTTGAGGCCGGGGAGGGGAGGGAGTAGGCCTACAGAGGTAGGGGATATCCTTCCTTCTTCTTTTTTTTTTTCCCATGTGAAATTTATCATATTAATGACAAATAAGACCTTTATTATGTTTTCAGGGACAGTACAGCACAACGTGTCCCTCAATCACAAAAAAAAAAAAAAAAAAAAAAAAAAAAAAAAAAAAAAGGCAAAATACGAAGGCAATTTTCCAGCTACGGACTTTTTCCAGCAACGGACTCGGTCTCCCCCCTATTAGTCCGTTAAATCGAGCGTCGACTGTATATAAGATACATGATAGTATTGATATATGATAGATAGACGAAGAAATCTTCAGGAATCTCTATACAGCACTGGTTAGGCCGCACTTGGAATATGCGAACCAGGTGTGGGCTCCATATATGGTAAAGGATATAGAAGCAGTGGAGAAAGTGCAGAGGAGAGCTAGCAAGCTGGTACCAACGTTGAAGAACGCGGGCTATGAGCAGAGGTTGAGGACACTGGGGCTTCCGACACTGGCATATAGGAGAAAGAGAGGGGATATGATAGAGACTTTTAAGATAGTGTCAGGAAAGTACGATGAGGATGTGTGTGAAGGTATCTTCTTGATGCGGGAGGGAATAAGAACGAGAGGACACTCTAAGAAAATTTACAAAGAAAGAAATAGGCTTGAGAAGGCAAAGAACTCATTTTATGATAGAGTGGTAAATGAGTGGAACGCACTTCCCCAGTATGTAGTCGATTCCGAATCAATAAGGGAGTTTGAAAGTAATCTTGATAAAGCATGGGGAAGACAAGATTTGAAGTTTGATTATAAAACGAAAATACAGAATAGTAAATATGTTGCATCTGCTACCGCTGCCGCCAACACCGTGAACGGGTGCCCAACCCCGAAAAGGGTTGAAATAGGGGAGCTATCCCCCCGCCAAAGGCGGCTTTCTAGGGCCTTTCCTAGCTGATGCTGAGAGGATTGGGTTCTAGTCATGTGGTGATGGGCTGGTCTATCAGAGTGAGAACTGAGCGATCTCTGCCATACCCATAGCTTACTCTGACTGTTCCTTTTACTTATATATTTTCTAGATCTCAAGTTTTTTTTTTTTTTTTTTTTTTTTTCTATGTGATTGAGGGAGGCAAAAGGCATAACTGCCTATAGCGAGTGCCTCCCCCATAGTTGAAAGAGTGACAGGGCCAAAATCAAGGGACGTTCGAGCCAAAAAGTGACGGCGTCTCTTGCGTGGATTGACCTCCTAATCTACCAAGATTGGAAGCCAAAGCGTCACATCTTTCCTTTGCCCCTCAACTTTCTCTTCATAATTGCTGAGGGGCACAGGGCCCTGGGTGCCCGGGGCTTTGGTTTCCCGGGCGTTTCCGCACCCTCCTCAGCTCCCCGCCATGGAGTGGCTTCGGTCACCCAGGCTTTATTGTGGTCGGCGGGGAGGGTTCTGTGGGGGCGCTCGGTTGCGGCCTTGGCCTTGCTCGGGGCCTTGGGGCTGTTCGGCCAGGCAGCTTGGGGAAAAACAACAACAACACCGTGAACGACCGCAGCAGTGCAAGTACTGGTACTGAGCTGGATACACAGGCCTAGTTTGCCTTTTTCCAGAGGATCTACTGTAAGAATACTGTAAGAATACTGTAAGAATACTGTAAGAAACTGTAAGTATTGTAAGCTGATATATACTGTAAAATAATTTAATATACAAGGCTTATAAATCAAAGGGTTCATAGATATAAGTTGTACATATATGATTTGATGAGTTTGGAGACACTGTATTTATATATATCATATAGAGGTTATGCATGTCCACTAATTTATGAAATATGATTTAATTTGGATAAAATAGTTTGTCCGTATGGATTAGCTTGTATGGATATATTCTGCTTATGTTGTATATTATACAGCCAATTAAATGTATCTCATAAACTTGTATTGTGAAATGTACAGTATATACTAAATTTATGCATCAAATATTTGTCTTGCGTATATGTTAGATGGTAAATGATAACAACCAAGGTGTTGCCAGGAAAGTGTTTCGAACTATTGGTTTAATTTTGTATGAAGCATCTTGTCAGTGTTTCGAACATTTTCCGAGCCAAACTAGGTAGAGAAGTTGTGAGAGCAGACAGTTTGCTGTGAGCCCCGTCCGAGTGTATACCTGTTTGACCGGGCAAAGGATTACATATGAGCCCAGGATATTTGTGTAGTGTCACTTGGGCGGGACAATGATAGGACGTAACTTGACTGGTCACATTGTTTGGTGAGTAATTCTTATTTAACTATTTCTAAGTTATGTATAGGATAGGAAACTGTTTAACTCTCTAATTTATGTGAACCTCTTGCTACCATGTTTGTATAGCCAGCTCGATTAACATACTTCCTAAACTGTAAAGAGTATTAGTGATTCAGATTTACCTATGTATTTCTTGTTAACATTTTATCGTTGATCATAGTGCAGTTTATGGCATATTTGATTTCATTCAGTTGCTAGAGTTTAAGGTCTCTAATATTTGAGCCAGTCTGTAAAGTATAAAGTACACGTCATTTATGTATTGAAATTATCCTAACTTGATTGCCATTAGTTTAACAAATTTCATAACTTTAATTGCATTAGCCTAATCCTCTTTGATATTCCTCCTTTGATTCGTGCTGGTTTCTACTTTGGTGTAACGTGTCCTTTGAGACCTAGTGTTGGGAGTTTTGACAATGTTAAGTTTAACTACCTTTAATATTTAATTGTAGTGGTTGAAGCGCAAAATTATAATTGCTTTTGTTGTTTTGCTGATGTACTGTATATGTATGTATATACTCAGGCACATACCCCATTGCTGGGGGTGGCCGACACGAGACAGAGCCCGAACAGAAACATTTAAAGTTCCTATTCTCAAGGTCTAGGACCACTTTCGCGTTCTCTCACCAGTTTCTCTGTCACTTCGGGTAGGAGAATTATACTGTACAAGGGGAGGAGGATTCCTAGCCAGACCCCTGATTAATAAGTTCATTAATTAGTATTCTCCTGTACAAAATGTTTTGCTTGGTAATCAATTTGGCAATAAATATGAATGTTGGATATAGAGCATTGTTGAGTGAAAATTACATTAGTGTTCTTTGTTCGCAGTTAATCATCATAATCATCGACACCATCAATAAAGATGCATTACCGGAACCATGTTTGAGTTACTCCTTTCATCATTAACGAACAATCTGAAGAGATGTCGACGGATGTGGCTATGGAAGGACAACATACGACTTCGCCGATGGATGAAGCGACAGGATACTCTGAAGCTTCACCAGTGGCCAGTGGATGGTACTACAACAGAGGAGCAACAAAAGAAAAGGGATCGTAAGCTGACTGAAAAAGGTTTGCACTACCAAATGGATGTTAAGGTAAAGAGTTTAGCTGATATTTTTACCAAGCATAAGAATTTAGCCACTAAAGTTCGTAAGCTCATGTCTGAAAATGCTAGCATTGAACAAGTTAAAAATGAGTATGGTGAGTGGTTACAGCTATATGAAACTTTGTTATGTGTCCAAGGTGAATATAGTCAGCTTATATCTCAAGTACCCCCACAGGATCGCTGTAATAATTATGACAGTGAATTTGATGATCGTGATACATTTTTGAAGAGTTTTAAAGTCTGTGTAGAAAGCTGGTTTGAGAAGAAATATATTAGTGTGGAAAATGTATCTCGTAAAACAAAAAGTTACAAATCAAGCCGGAGTGGTAGTTCACATAGTTCTAAAGGTTCACGCTGTACATCTGTAGCTAGTAGCGTATCCTTAGCTAGGATCAAAGAACAACAGAAGTAAGTGGAATTGAAAGCTAGGTCGGCTACATTACAGGCAAAGTTTGACTTGGAAGCTAAATTAGAACAGTTAAAACTTGATACAGAGTTAGCTGCCTCAAAGGCAAGAGTAGAAGTTTTAGAACAGTATGATCATGTTAGGGTACCGCAGCCCAAACTAGATAATGTTGAATTGCCGCAAGCTCAACCCAATCTTGATCCAAACGCAATAGCATTTCATCCTAGCCATTATTTGCCCCCAATATAGTTCTATGCAAGATCAAAATACAAGGGAGCCTATAGTTCAGGCACCAGAGGTTATGGCTTCATTAGTTAAAGAACTTAACAAACCCACAGCGACCATTAGGTACTTTGGTGGCGACCCTTTGCAGTTCAAGCAATTTATGAGACAATTTCAGACTAAAGTAGTAAATTTCTCAGACTCTTGTGATGAGAAAATGAACTACTTGGAACAGTTCACTACAGGTGAAGCAAGTAAAGTCGTGAAGGGATACAGTTACCTAGATGCTGAACAAGGTTATCCGGCTGCCATTAAAGAAGTTAGTGATCGTTACGGGAATACAGAGGTTGTGGCTAGTGCGTTCATTAACCTGTTAAGCGCTAAATAGCCCGAGGAGCTAGGGTAGTTATTTGTGTATTTCTAGCCTTGGATTCTGACAGAATTCGTTATATTTACAATATAGACCATTATTTGTTTTCGGTATGCTTTTATTTTACATATATGATGTATATATGAACCTTCAAGAGTGCTAAAATAAGTGGGAAAAGCATTTGGGTGGTGAAAACCGAAGATATTGGCCACCCGGTCGTAATGTCAGGCGAGAGAGAGCTGCAGTCAACCCTCCTCTCTCGCTGTCTGTGAGGTAACTGAGGGGAGCGGGGCGGTCTGGGCTGGTGTGTGTGTGTGTGGTACATATCGATCTTTTCTGCAACCCACTTGTGCTACATTATCGCGGGAGAGAAAAATAACCGATAAATGATGATAATAAGAGGGAAAATAGGTGATAATTGAGGAGGGGAGGGAGGGGGGAATAAGGTGGGGAAGGAGGGGAGGGGGGTGGGTGAGATTTACATGGATGAGTACTGGAGGGGAATTATCTCACCTAGAGACAAATTTTTTTTTTTTGATAGGCCCTTTTTTTTTTTGGAAAGCTTTTTTTATGGTCCTGCTTCCGTGAGGCCTATCGCGTTCCCTATAGGAAGCCTTCCGTGAGGCCTATCGCGCTTGCCGGGTTAAGAGGGCTTTGAATTGACCAGTCATTAAAGCTGATGATTCAAAGGGACTGGATGAGTATTCGGTATTCTTGTTAGAATGTGAACATGCTATTAGTAGTCTAGATGCCGTCAAAGTTCTGGAAAATCCCGAAAATATGAAAGGCTTAGTAAAGAAGTTACCATATTACCTTCACAACAAATGGAGATCAAGAGTGCAACACATTAAAGAAAATAGTGGCTTTGTCAAATTTGAACAGCTGTCTCGGTTTGTGAAGAAGCTAGGAAGGCTATGGACCCTGTGTATGGTAGAGAAGCTTTAGCAGGAACGACGTCCCCTACTCATAAATCTGAACAGCACAACTCCACAAAACCAAAGAAAAGTTTTGCAACTGGAGTAGTACCTAAGAGCACTAATAATCCTACCATATGTAAAGTCAAACATAATGTGAATACATCTATTCCCAAAGCTTTAGATAAACCTTGTTTATTTTGCACAGAAGACCATACTATTGCAAGTGTAGGTCATGGGGTCTACTCTCTTTGAAGGAAAGGTTGGAATATCTGAAACCTAGAGCTTTGTGTTATGGTTGTCTAAAAGTAGGTCACATGAAACAACAATGTCGCAGGAAACAGAAGTGTGAAATTTGTGGTAAGTTACACCTCACAATATTACACATAGATGGAACTCAACAAGACAAAACAGACACAACACCGAACCCACCGACACCCTTAACTAGCTTTGCAGGTCAAGTTTGTAACAGCGCTGAAGATGAGAGGGATGAATCTTGTACACTCGCAGTCATTCCAGTAAAGGTTAGACTAAAGAACAGTGCAAAGGTGGTACAGACCTACGCATTTCTAGATCCAGGTTCTACAGTGTCTTTCTGTTCTGAAGGGTTAATGGAAGAATTGGGATGTCAAGGAAAGAAATTAAAGGTAACTTTAAGTACTATGGGGATGCAGCATACCATTGATTCACATATAGTCAAAGGCTTAGAGATCAGTGACCTAGACTCAGATAATGTGATTAGTCTACCCAAATTATACACCAAAGACACCATGCCAGTCTCAAAAAGATATATTCCCAAGAGTCAGGATTTAATCAAATGGGGGCATTTAAATGACATACAGATACCTTCTATTGACGGGGAGATCACTTTGCTTTTGGGTAACAATGTACCAGATGCCTACACACCTTTAGATGTTAAAACTAGTCCTAGAGGTAGTCCTCATGCCGTCAGAACATTACTGGGTTGGGTAGTTTGGAACTTGGTGAGAAGTGATGAGCTAGGTAATCCATCTGTCAACAAGGTTGATGTACTAGCTATTCAGGAACAGGAACAACTTAGATACTTGGATAGCGTAGTCAGAGATGCATTTGATGTAGACTTTCCTGAGAGAACAATAGATGATAGGAGAGAATACTCTAGAGAAGATGAAAGTTTTTTGAGGAAAACTAGTAATTCCATCAAATTTAAAGATGGTCACTACGAAATAGGTCATCCCTTTCGTGATGATAAGGTTTCACTTCCTGATAACCATGGCTATGCACTAAAGAGACTCAAGAGCTTGGAGAAGCGTTTGAATAGAGATTCTGGGTTTGCTTATGATTATGTGTGTTTCATGAACAAGATCATAGATAGAGGCTATGCTGAGATAGTTCCTCAAGAGGAAATAGACAGGAGTGATGGCAAGTCATGGTATTTACCACATCATGGTGTATATCATCAGAGGAAGAAAAAGATTCGGGTAGTGTTTGATTGTGCAGCAACTTATTGTGGAATATCTCTTAATAGCTTACTTCTTCAAGGGCCAAGTTTGACAAATGATCTTGTAGAGGTATTACAGTAAACTTCCGTTAATCCGAAGGTCAGCGGACTGGCCCTCGTTCGGATTAGTGGATTTTTCGGATTATCGGACTTTACCCCTATGAACCTGTGTATGACGAAAACATTGAGGCATTAGGCCACCCAAATGACACAATGGTGCACACACACATATCATATGTTCATGAAATCACTTCAAAGGTTTACCATTGTCATTGTAGCCTATTACCTACTTCAAAACATTCAGATTAATGGTCAAAGGAATCTGCTGATATAAACGTACACCATATGTCCGCATCGTCGTCGTCTTCTTCTTCCGTCTACTAGCGAGTTTGTCTTGCTCTTGAAGATCAGATCAGATGTGGTTCGGGAAGTAATGCCTTAACAACGGCACTTCCCTGAGAGGTTCTTGTAATTTTCCTTTTGTGACGTGCTCTGTTATATTATATTGTATTGAAAGCACCCTTGTCTTGTTGTCTTGAAAGCACCCTTGGGATACTCCGATCACTGAACTATAAATAGTAGCGTATCGGAACGTCCAAAGGTGTGTTTTCAAGCTCAAGAAAGGTGCGTTTTCAAGCTCAAGACTGAATGCGCTTGCAGAAAATGCGGTGCAAGCCAGTAGCGCATCGGAGCGTCCCAAGGATGCGTTCAAGAGCAAAACAAACTCTCTAGCAGACGATGTGGAAGAAGAAGAAGAAGAAGGTGTTTACGTTTATATCAGTAGCTTCCTTTGACCATTAATCTGAATGTTTTGAAGTAGGTAATAGGCTACAATGACAATGGTAAACTTTTAAAGTGAATTCATGAACATATGATATGTGTGTGCTCCATTATGTGTCATTTGAGTGGACTAATGCCTCAAAAAGGGGACTTTGGGACTTCTTGAAATTCGGACCATCGGGTGAATTCGGATTTGGCCTCAAATTGAAAAATTCGGACTATTGGGAGATTCGAATCATCGGTCGTCCGATTAACGGACTTTTACTGTAATTCGCTTCAGGCAAAAAATGTTGCTCTCATGGGTGATTTGGAATCCATGTTCTACCAGGTCAGAGTTCCCAAGCAAGATTGCAATTTCCTTCGTTTCCTTTGGTGGTCTGGAGGTGACTGTAGTAAGAAGCCTGTCACATATAGAATGGTAGTTCACCTCTTTGGAGCAGTCTCTTCACCTTCATGTGCTAACTTGGCATTGCGACAAGACTGTCATAGATAATAAGGACTCTACAGACGAAGTTGTTTCCAGTTGTATATATGATAATTTTTATGTGGATGATTGGCTTAAGTCTGTTCCTGCTAAGGAAGAAGCTATTGACCTGGTACAGAGTGTCTCGACGTTATGTAGTAATGGCGGCTTACATCTTACTGACTGGGTTAGTAATTGCAGAGAGGTAATTGAGTCTGTTCCAGTTCATGACCGCTCAAAGGAATTACAGGTAAGAGATCTGAGCAGAGAAGTCTTACCCACTCAGAGGGCACTTGGAATCTCATGGATTATAGAAGCAGACAATTTCGCCTTTAAAGTGAACATATCTGAAGTATTTCCAACCAGAAGAGGCATCTTGTCTATGGTGAGTTCATTATATGATCCTTTGGGAATTCTGGCGCCATTTACTCTACCTGTTAAGTTTATACTACAGCAACTGTGGAAAAGTAAACTAGGATGGGATGAAGAAATAAAGGAGGAAGAACTCATCAGTTGGAAGAGGTGGTTATCTAGTATACCTTATTTGGAGAACCTTCATGTAAGCAGATGTTATGTACCACTAGGAATTAAAGTATCTACGTATCAGATTCACAGTTTCTCTGATGCTAGTGAAAAGGGATATGGTGCTGCGGTATATCTGAGAGCTGAAGATGAACATGGACGCGTTCACTGCTGCCTGATGATCGGGAAGTCAAAAGTTGCTCCCATAAAACGATTGACTATTCCTAGAATGGAACTAGCAGCTGCAACACTGGCTACACGCATAACCAACAGAATCTGCAAGATAGTTGAATATCCGATTGCTGATGTATATTTTTGGTGTGACAGTACTGCAGTCTTGCATTCCATACACAATGAAACTACCCGCTTCCGCACATTTGTTGCAAACAGACTTGTAATTATTCATGAAGGGTCTAAGCCAGAGCAATGGAGGTATGTAGTCAGCAAGAATAATCCAGCTGATGCAGCATCAAGAGGCCTTTATGCTAGTGACAAGCGAGAATCAGGCCAACTGTGGTTCAATGGTCCAGATTTCCTAAAGAGACCAGCGACTGAATGGCCTCAAGATTGTATGAGACAACTACCAACTACGGCTACATTTCCAGAGAACACTGTCAACTCTGTTACTGTCGAGAACGAGTCTACTCATTAGGATGAATTATTCTCGCGCATCTCCAGCTGGACTAAATTAAAGCGAGTAGTAGGATGGGTGATAAAGGCATTGAAAGTCATGAAGCAAAATGTGGCAATGGCAAAATCTAAAGTCGTTGAGAAGGAAATGTTGGGTAAAGGACTTAGCTTGGAGATACTCAGTAACACTGAAGAAGTAATTTGTCGCTATGTTCAGCTTAAACATTTTGAGGAAGCTAGATCAATGACCAACATAGGAGATTGTCCAAAGGTGTATGATTGGTGTAGTTGTGCGTCATGACAATGACCCTTTTCGTCTTGATGAACCAAGGGCTTTCCAGCAGTCTTCTTTCTTTGAGAGGTCATTCTCCTACATGTCTCCGAGGTTGTATAACAGGTTGCCGCTGTCCATGAGACAACTGAGTTCTGTTGAATGCTTCAAGAGACAACTTAAGACTTTTCTCTTTGAGAGAAGCTATGATCTTGAGAGAGGTGTCATGACAGATGGCTATAGAGTTTAGGCTATTTTGCCACTGCTAGTGATTGTTAAATGTGTGTTGTATATAAGCCTTCTTTTGATGCATTGATTTTTGTTCTTTTTTCTTTCTCTTTTCGAGCGCTAGTGAATTCTTCGGAAAAATTGGCGCTTATGAGAAATAAGTAACATGCTTATTATTATTATTAAAGGAAGTCAAGGTGAGAAAGAGCAGTTCTCTATATAAGCTTGATCCTATTGCAAAAGATGGTATCTTGAGAGTTGGGGGTAGACTGAACTGTACTAATGTTAGCTATGACGCCAAGCATCCAATAATTTTGCCCAGGAATTCTTCAGTTTCTCTTCTTATAGTCAGACATGCACACAAGGAGGTGGGTCATCAAGGTAAGAACGCAATGTTGTCTCATCTTCGGCAGAAGTTTTGGATAGTAGGGTCTAGCAAGTTAGTCAAAAGGGTAACTTCGGTATGTGTGATTTGTCGCAAGTATCGTGGTAAAAAACTTTAACAGAAAATGGCTGATCTACCAACTGAGAGGGTGACTGCTGAGGAACCACCTTTTACTAAAGTAGGAATTGATTACTTTGGTCCTATAGATGTTACGAGAGGAAGGAGTACTGTTAAAAGGTATGGAGTGATATTTACCTGTCTTGCATCTAGAGCTGTTCACTTAGAAATTGCATACTCTTTGGATACAAGTTCTTGTATCAACAGCATCAGAAGGTTCATAGCCAGAAGAGGTTGTGTTAAGTTTATTAGATCAGACAATGGAACGAATCTAGTAGGTGCTGATAGAGAGCTGAGAGAAGAGTGGAAGCGTATGAATCCTGATGAAATCCAAAATAAAATGATCAACAAAGGTATTCATTGGGAGTTTGACCCCCTTTCTGGTTCGCACTTTGGAGGAGTTTGGGAAAGATTGATTAGATCGGTTAGAAAGATCTTGTATTCTTTACTTAGAGAGCAGCCTGTGTCTTTAGATGATGAATCCTTAAATACTTTATTTTGTGAAGTGGAAGCCATCTTGATCACCAGACCTATCACAGCTACACCTGAAATCCATAATGATTTAGAGCCTCTTACCCCTAACCACCTTTTGCAGTTACGCAGTGGGGAAGTATTTGGTGGGGATTTCAGCAGAGATTGTTATTCCCGTAGGAGATGGCGGCAGATTCAGTACTTGGCAGATATTTTTTGGAAAAGATGGGTTAAAGAATACTTGCCAGCACTACAGGAAAGACAAAGATGTAGTAATGGTCATGGATTCGGCAGTGAGAAACTCCTATTGTTTAGGGCAAGTAATTTTTTTTTTTTTTTTTTTTCTATGTGATTGAGGGAGGCAAAAGGCATAACTGCCTATAGCGAGTGCCTCCCCCATAGTTGAAAGAGTGATAGGGCCAAAATCAAGGGACGTTCGAGCCAAAATGCCTGGACACACTGAGTTTGAAGCAATTTAAGTCATAGGAAGAGGGAAAGACCGATTCTGGGAGAGAGTTCCAGAGCTCAGATGTTGAGTAGAAGAAAGTTTGAGAGTAACGTTTCACTCTTGGGTTGGAGAGTTGCACAGAGTAGGGGTGGGATTGAGTTGCAAGACGGGTACCACGTGCCCTACGTAAAGGAGGTGGTATGCACTGTGTGACGCACCCAGTGCGTAGCAACGCAACCTGATTGTACTCCTTGGTACTCCACTGTACCGCCGCGGTGCCGTGTACCGTGTACCGTGCTGGCTGCTTATATTGAGTGTGACAACGTATAACTATGTTCTTTGTATCTCTGCAAAGGTCTCGTCATGTGCTAACCAGTGGTGGGTTTTGTTTTAAGCCATGTCGAGACCTTCCATTTAATATGTAGTATCAATAGAGAAGTTGATAGATGAGACAATAGGAATTCAGAGAGAGAGAGTGAGTTAGACTTCAGAGCGAGAGGGTAGCAATGGTTGCCAGACGTATGGACCGGTTGGCAGCCCTGCGCTTATAGCTAGGTGCGACAGGGTTGGTAGTACATTGCCGCCTGCATATGCTGCCTGGGCTGCCCATGTTGTCGTACTGCACATTGCATGGAGGCTCGCTGTGTGTTCCATGATCAGGTTGCCTAGAACCTTTGAGATTCTAACATCCCTTGCCCTCTCTCCAATTTCTCACGGTTGCACTCTTTCTCTCTGACGACATTACTCTCATTTCATTCTTCTCTCTATTTAAATGCATACCCTTCCCTTGAGGTCCTAAAGGAGTTTCAGCACTCACCTCTCGTATTACTCTTAGGACAAGCATATATTTACATGTATTAGATTTAAGGGGTTAATGTGAACAGCGATCTTCTTGATGAGGATAGTTGGTGAACGTTCTACATGTTCACGAGTTATATGCCCAGCTCATCATCCAATTTGTGACTAGACTAGTGCCATGTGTAAGAGCCCGACCATGCCCAGGAGTTGTCTGTAGAGGGGCGAGGACTTAGCCTTGATTTGCCTACCGAGCCAGGAGCGAGTGCAGTACCAGAGACTACAGCTCGCTCGTAGTGCCGGTATAGTAGAGTAACGTAATTTATCTGTCCTTGTGTTCTCTGCAGTCTTTTCCTGGGTTCTCGCTTTCGGTGCTGGGACTCGTTGTTCCTGTGACTTGGCCTGCTAGCTAGAACACATGGGGATGATGAGTGGGTGATATCTTTATTTTACTATGCATTGCAGCTCTCTTTAAGTTTATGTATATAACACTTTACAATACACATTACTCACACACAAGACAACACTATTAATACTTTCATGTATCAATTAACTGCACTGTCGTTTTGCTGCTGTGTCCGGAGTTCTGTTGCGTAGGGCGCATACGGACTCAGAGGGGAGACAGAGTGAGAGAAGCGAAGTAGCCTATGCGGTAGTAGGCTACCGGCGCAGTACTGTTGCCTGCAACCTTTTAGTTATTCCAAGTATAGATTCATTCTTATAATAAGTGACTACTATTTATGTTCCTTCCATGTGTATTATTAGGTATCTACTGGATCATGAACATCTTGTATGCTACATGCTAGTGCATGTTAGTAGGGGACAGTTATTCTAGTGCACGCGCTTTCAAGTAGGCGTGTACATTTGTCATTTAGCATTTCACTGTCATACCTTTAGCCTGCTTCTATTCTACATTATTAGAGGCTTAATATTAACGTAGTTTCTTGAGTATTGCATTTCTTTAGTCATAACGTAACCTATAAATGTCTGAGGGAGTTTAGCCTCATAGCCTACCCCTGTTGTACACTTTCGCCGAGTTAAGGTACCTCGTTACCATAGACGATAACTCTGTAGGGCGTTGGTGCTTTTGTTGTCTGGAGCATATAGTATTTGGGACTGGAATCGAGCGTGTCGTTGTCACATAAGCCATTTCTGTCCTACGATCAAGAATCCCGAATATGTATTGCCGATCCAGCCGTAACAAAATGGCGACCTTGCACAAGATTCAGTAGTATCCTATCACATGTTTTTTGGAGAACTATTCTATGCTACCTAGTAGAGCTGGCTAGAATTTTCTTGCATATTGGAGGAATTTTTATTGTGTCATTATTGTATTGGTGGACTTGCAGATTGTTTCGTTGGGGGTGTCTAGAGTAGAGTCATTCAAGCATCTTTAACATTTTGTGAGTCGAGACTGCAATTAGTAATAAGCACTTCTTTTTTTTTATGAACAGCAATTGTATAACCAGCACTATGTCTAATGACTCATCATTTACGGGGGAGGATAACACGGTACAGCCTAGTAACCAGCAAGTACAACAGATGTTTAGGGAGGGGAGTGTTATAAGTGGAGAGAGGGATGCCCGGGCATTTTTGCAGACACCTTTGACCGAACAGCGCCTGCAGGCTATTGATTGTTACGGTCTTCGCTGTTTAGCCACGGTTTTGGGGCGGGACTGTCCTGACAGTTGGCCCAAGAAGAATTTGGTGGCATGTTTGTTGGGTGATGGCGATGGGGCGGTGGGTGGAGTGGGGTCTTGGGGGGTTCCCTCCAAGCCTCCATTCCACTCTACCCCTGAGCTGGGCCCTCAGCCAGCGAGTCTTAGCACGATGCAGCAGGAGGGTTCTCAAGGGCAAGCTGGCTTACCCGTAAACACGTCTCGGTGTGGATCCCCCATTTTGTGCTCTCCCCCCCCAGGCCTGTCTCCTGAGATGTTATTTCAGCTAGAACTAGCTAAGTTTAAGCTGCAGGAGACTCAGATACAGATACAACAGGCTAGTATAGAACGCATAGAGGTTGCTAGAATCCAAGCCAATCAGGATGCAACCAGGTACCAGGCTGAAATGGATGTCGAGAAGTCTAGAGTAGAGACCACGGGGCGTCATCTCGGTGGTGGGCACCGGGTTACAGACTCACTTTCGCATTTAATTAAGTTAGTACCCGCATTTGATGAGACAGCAGTGACTGAGTTTTTTGCTCGTTTCGAAAAGAAGTGTCGTGAGTATGACTGGCCGGAGGTTAAATGGGCAGCATTAGTTTCATCACGTCTAGTGGGTAAGGGGTTGAAAGCCTACGATGCACTGTCACTGGACGAGAGTGTAGTGTATGGACTGGTGAAGGAGGCTGTGCTCCGGGCCTACGAACTGCAACCCGAAACTTATAGATTGAAGTTCCGTGGCGTGAATAAGAAGAGCGACGTCAGTTTTATGGAGCACGCACGGGACTTAACAGATGCAGGTAATAACTGGTTTCGGTCCGAGCACGCAGAGTCGGCTGAGGAAATTAAGCAACTTTTCTATCTGGAACAGTTTTACAAATGTACTGGAACCGATCTAACGCTGAACATTAAGGAAAAATGTCCCAAGACAGTAGAGGAGGCTGCCAAGATGGCAGACCTCAGATTATCATTGATTCGTGGTTGCGGTGCCGCTCAGAGGGCTGAGTCAGGGCAGAAGGGGCGCTATACCCCACCCACCAGAGTTTTCGATAATAACACATCTTATGACACACATAACCACACTAAATGCATTGCACCTAATAACACCTACAAACACAAGCCTCTCCCGTTTACTAAAGGTCAGGCCCCTTCTTCGCCCGCACAAGGGAAGAAGCCCATTGGGGATGTGAAATGTTACAAATGTCAGAAGCTAGGCCATTATTCACGTGAGTGCCCTAGTAACACTCCCGCTAAGCCGGTGTCATTGGTTCACAGTATCGGTGTGTCTCTGAAGGCTGCAGCAACTGCCCGGGGTAGGTTGTCAGCAGCTGAGGCACACGCGGTAAAGAAGCGTACGGAAGGCTCGACACCTGTCCGGGACACTTTCTGTGACCATCGGGGACACGGGTTTGTGAGCTGGGGGAGTGAACTACGGAGGGTTGACTTGCTGAGGGATACGGGGGCTTCGCAAACTTTGTTGAGGAACTTCACAGGGAAACCGATAAATGCGGCCAGAGTTGTTGTGGTGCAGGGTATAAATGCTACGAGGTCATACCCACTTGTGAGGTTGGAGTTGAGAGTGGGAGAGGTGTGCAGGGAGCTGGATGTAGGGATCGTTGAGTGTTTGCCAGTTGAGGGCGTCGACCTTCTTCTCGGCAACGACTTTGCGGTGCCCACTTCCGGGACTCCACCCTTAGTCGTTGCCGAGAGGGCGGCCGACGTGGATGGTGAGAATCGGGAATGGGTTGGGAGGTGCCAACAGGATGAGATGGCCTGTGTGGTAACCCGATCTCGCTCTGCGGCTCCTGCACAGCCTAGCACTCAACCTCGGGGACAGTGGAGGAAGGATCAGGAGAAGGTTGCTAAGGGCAGGAAAAGGGACATTGATTCTGCTGCACTTCTCGGTGATTCGGTACTTGGACCTATAATAAACACGGGAGTTGACTCTGGCCCAGATATGGTGTGTAACAAGGCAGAGTTGGGTAAGACTTCGCGTGAGGCAAGAGCTGTAGCGAGAGCCACTAAGGCAGTAGAGCCTACTAGCCGGGGTAATGTCTTATTACAAAACCATCTTGATGCATTGACGCCCAGGGACATTAGTGAGCAGCAGCTGCAAGACGCTAGCCTAGCTCGTTATAGCAATGGTGCCATAGAGTTGGAGGAAGATGGGGATGCGAAGCCGGGAGATTTCTTTAGGCTCAACAGGATATTGTACCGCAGATTTCTAGACCCCAAATCGAAGTGGGAGGGCGGTGCGAGGGTAGTAGACCAGGTGGTTGTTCCAAATAAGTATAGAGAGTCCTTATTGTGTCTGGCGCATGATGTGCCGGTGGCGGGTCATTTGGGGGTAACAAAAACATTGGCGGCATTGGGCAGGTTTTTCTGGTGGCCTGGGGTCAAGGCTGATGTCTGTGCATGGGTGGCTGGGTGTGCGACCTGCCAGACAACGGGGAAGCCTAACCAGACAATCCCGAGGGCACCTTTGTTTCCCATACCTGTCACCGGACCTCCGTTCAGCAAAGTTGTAGTAGATTTGGTTGGCCCTTTCCCGCCTACTAGTAGTGGCAATAAATTCCTGTTGACAATCATGGATGTGGCTACGAGATACCCGGACGCATACCCCATGAGAAACGGCTCGGCAAAGGCAGTTGTTAAAAACTTATTATTGTTCTGTTCCCGTTATGGATTTCCACGTGAGGTGCAGTCAGACCAGGGGAGCAATTTTACATCCAAATTGTTCAAGCAAACCCTTCAGTTGCACGGTATATGTTCTGTAGTGTCGTCAGCCTACCATCCCGAGAGTCAGGGAGTCTTGGAGCGGTGGCACTCGACCCTGAAGAGTATGCTACGCTGTTACTGTGCAGAACATGACACTGATTGGGATTTGGGTCTGCCGTATGTTCTGTTTGCTGCACGTGAAGTCCCAGGAGAGAGCCTGGGGTTCAGTCCAAATCAACTAGTCTTTGGCCATAATGTGAGAGGACCTTTAAGTATGGTGAAAGAGATCTGGGAGGGCGAAGAGAAGCCGGGGTCTGTACTTAAATATATCCTTGAGAGCCGGGAGAGACTTATAGGTTGCATGGCAGCGGCAGGTAATAACTTGGTTAATGCACAGGCGGTCATGAAGCACCAGTATGACGCCAAGGTGAAGCTTCGGGAGTTTTCGGTGGGTCAGGAGGTAATGTTGCTTTTACCTTTGCCTGGACACCCCCTTTCTGCCAAGTTTATTGGGCCGTATGTGGTGGCTAAGAAACTGTCCGACCTTGATTATCTCGTTGCAACACCTGACCGTAGAAAAAAACATCAGTTATGTCATGTTAACCTCATGAAAGAGTATGTGAGACGCCCCTCAGAGCCTCTCACTGTCCCTGTGCTGGCCTGCAGCGGCCAGGGTGGAGAAGGAGGTGGGGACAGTCATGCTGCTGAGGAGGATAGCTGGGACTGTGTCATTTCCGCGGAACAGTGGGCGGGGAATACTGAACAAGAGGCTAGGCAAGCTGTAAGTCACCTGCCTGAGCACCAGGGTGCTGCTGTCCTAGGCCTGTTCAGGTCATACCCCTCTGTTTTCGCCGAACACCCAGGTCTCACTACTCAGGTAACGCACGACGTGGACGTCGGTGATAATGTGCCCTTCAAGTCAGTGCCCTACCGTGTGCCCCCGGTAAAGTTGCCAGCTTTACGGGAGGAGTTAAAGTACATGGTTGAGAGAGGGATGATCACTGAAGGTTATGTGAAGTGGACATCACCCGTCACGTTGCAGCCAAAACCTGACGGCAAGGTGCGGTTCTGCATAGATTTTCGTAGGCTAAATGGCTTGACCACTACCAACCCTTACCCTTTGCCTCGAGTTGACGACAGCGTGGACAAGATAGGGAATGCAAAGTACCTTACTAAAATTGATCTTGTAAAAGGCTACTGGCAAGTACCCCTGTCGGACCGAGCTAAGCAAGTTTGTGGTTTTGTGGTAGATGGCAAGACCTACCAATGTAACGTAATGCCTTATGGGCTTAAGAACGCACCTGCCACGTTTCAGAACCTGATGAACGATATTTGTGACGAAATCCCTAACTGCACGGTCTACCTTGATGACGTGATAGTGTATGATGACGATTTTGAAAATCACCTAAGGCACTTAGAGACCCTGTTTGGGAAGTTGCACGATGCTGGGCTGGTGGTGAACCTGAGGAAGTGCGAGTTTGTAAAGGCTACTGTGCAGTATCTTGGCTTCGTGGTCAGGTTAGGCCGGGTGTGCCCCCCCCTGAGCAAGATACAGGCTATCAATATGTTTCCCAGGCCCACCACTAAGCGCCAGGTCATGCGGTTCCTAGGTATGATAGGCTATTATAGGCGCTTCATCCGGGGATACTCTACTGTCTTAGCACCGTTAACTGATCTACTGTCGAAGTCAGTGAAGTTCTGTTGGGCTGCGGAGTGTCAGAGGGCTTTCGACCTAGTCAAGCACC
>JBAKBP010032851.1:0-22624 GCA_037953745.1 Lithodes maja
CTCCTCACCCACTTCTTTTGTATCCTAACCTTAGCTACCACTACATAATGATCAGACAGACCCCCTCCAATACCCCTATACACCCTAGCATCCATCACATATTTCTTCATTCGTTCATCCACACATACATAATCAATCAATGACTTTCGTTCCACCACTGTCTTATCCTTCATTGTCAACATCCGTTTCCACGTGTACCTGTGGATCATTCTGTGTCGGAATGGCTTCAGTCATTATGAATTGGGTTCTCACTACGAAAAAACTTCGTAAAATATAAAAACAAAAACAAAATAAGAATAACTATTCAATAAGCTTTCCATACTATCGTGGATGTACTTGTGTGGATCTTTGACCAGACGCTGACTCAGGCGCCATTCTTCCTTCACTGACATATCAAGTAACCAAAATCCTTAATACATCAATGAATGGGAAGGGGATGGTCGGGAGGGCCCCATTCGTCAATGATTATGGGGCCACTACTAAATATTAGGTTTTCTTTATCTCCTTACAGGAGTCAAACCTATAATTTATTAGTGGCCCCTCCATCATTGACGAACATGCCTGATTTCTAAGACTGGAGGGGGACATTCGTAATCATATCATAACTCTAGAAAAGCAGATAATCAAACAACCACATAGTATTCTTACTTTGAAAAATATATATTTAATGGCGCAGCACATATATACAAAAAGGGGGTCAAGCAGGGGCGTGCTTCAAAGAAGCCTGCTTGATACAAAAGGTTAACTCTTGAGACTCTGCGAACAGATCTGTAAGTTAAAAAGGCACCCCACTCAACATAAGTGGTGAAAAATAAAAACTTATAAGTTTACATGTGCACATATAACCCCATAATACTCGTGGAAATATTTTGTAAAATATATCCAATGCTTAAAACTAAATTGCTTTTACAGCCAAAATTATTATAACAACACTGTTGTTTGTACTAACATTGTACTAGCACAATTTCCCGCCCTGAATAGAACAGAGAAATTTTCATATCACATTACCCATACTCGTATCACAGCTCTTATACTCCGGCGGGGTCTAGGGTGTCCTATGTTACACTGACTGCACCCCCCCCCCCCCTTTTTCCTTGAAATTAAAACAAAAAGTGACTTAAGGGCCACCTAGACCCTCTGCCTTAAAGCTATACATGGCAAGGAAGGTTTGTCTAGAGCTACTGACAGGTACCGAGTCAAAAACGTATGATTAGAGGCCCACAAATGCGTGGACGTAATATCTTCCACAGAAAAATTCTTTAGGAAACGCAAAGAGGCTGCCCATTTGCGTAAATCGTAGGCCCTACCCACAACGCCGGGATTACTCTCTTTAATGACCTCGACCAAAAGAGAAGCCAATCTACGTTTCAGTAAGCGCTTACCCGTACTTGCCACCCATAAAGCACCCTGGGGGTTTAGAGGAGCTACCCTCAAATATTTGGTTAGAGCTTGCACTGGACATAAATTATGGTGCACCTTTCCCCTTTTCAACGCCGGCACAGTGAACTCAGAAAACACGTGTGCACTGTGCTCATTCTTGGCTACAAACCCTGGGGAAGGTGCAATGTGAATACATTCATTAAGCCTACCAAACCTGAGGCAATTAGGTGTGTTGCTCATCGCCGCCAGCTCTGACACTCTGTTCCCGGTGGCCAAAGCCAAAAGGAATACAGCCTTTTTTAAGAGTAATGTAAAATCTGCAGTATTTTGGTACAGACGGGAGTGAAGTAATGACAATGCTTTGTCCAGAGACCAAGTAGGCATGAGCTGACGGGGAGGTGGGCGGAGTTTAAAACATGCCCTCATAAAACCTGTTTCCTCCGCAACTGGTATTGAGAGACCGGTAAGGTCCCAAAATGGTATTCTAATCGCTGTTAAGTGATTTTTTAACGTTACCACAGATAAACGTTTCTGCTCAAACAGATAATTTAAATAATTAAAAACTAACGCCACCGAGGGCACAGTTTGTTCTGTTCTAAGGATCCAAGAAGTAAAGGCTTGCCAATGCGATTGGTACTGTCGTTTTGTAGACTGAGTATATTGATTCAATAATTTATTGGTCACTTCTCTACCATATGGTGCTAGCCACTTGGCCTCCTGAATGTCCATAATGCAAAAGTCAGCGAGGTCGCTAGGTTGCCAATCGTGTCTAAGTGGAAAAACCCGACCGGGAGCGACACCGGGTCCGGGCACCACGTTTTCAATTGCTGGTACCACAACTGCGCCGGCCACAGGGGCGCGATTATAGTTTGTTTACTACATGGCACATTAGAGACGCGTCTGGCGGCGGAAACAGATAGATGGAACTCCACCTGTTCCAGTCTGTCACCAGGGCGTCTGGCCCCCCTGCCGGCGTTATCGTCCGGCGGGTGAGGTACAGTGGGAGTTTGTGAGTCTGCTTGGACGCGAACAGATCCACTTGTGGATGGTAAAGCTCTGCAATCATTTGGTTGAAAATGGGTTGCTTGAGCGCCCATTCTACTGTTGTGCTCTGTCTCCGAGACAGAGCGTCTGCCCAGACGTTTGCTACGCCTGGGAGATAAGATGAGTGAAGATGAATGTCCAGCCTGTTGGCTAGAGTAAAAATCTCTTCTGACACGTTTAGCAACTTCCGAGATCTTGTTGACCCTTGTTTCTGAATACAGTGAACCGCATTCAGATTGTCCATTCTGAAGGCCACCGACTTGCCCCGTAAAGTAGAGCCGTGAGCCTGAAGGAAATATAAGGGGACTAGTAATTCCTTGACATTGATGTGGGAGATTTCTAAATGGGACCAAAGCCCTTGACCCTGGTGCCCTTGGTTTGACTGAAAACCCCAACCTATCGTTCCTGACGCATCCGTGTCTACCCATACCGTCGGCGGAGGAGAGGTCCATGACATTACCGAGTGCAACATTTCCCTCTTCGCCCAGACCGCTAGTAAGTTGTGGATTAATTTTGGTATGGGCCATAATTTTTTCGCCGGCAATAGCGGAAAATATCTGTTGCCCTCCAATATTAAACACTTTACTTTCAACCGGCCCAACATTACAGTTAGTTGAATCCAGTTGAGAGAGCCGACCAGAGACTCCCAGATTCTGCGTGTCGTAGTCAGACTGTGAAGGAACCTGAACAGTTTCCTGCAAAATCTGTTTCGATTGTCCACACTCTGACTCAGAGTGAGAGCAGCTGTGTCCCAAACCAGCCCTATCCACTGAACTACTCGTGAGGGAACAAGGTTTGACTTTACCAGATTTACCTTGAACCCTAAAGTTTTGACATGTTTTAATGTTATGTTGACATGATTTATGCATACTTGCTCTGTCTCTGCCACCACCAGCCAGTCGTCTAGGTACCACAAAATCCTGATCCCTTGTTTTAACAATGGCATCAGTGCTTGCCGGACTAATTTCGTGAATAAGCGAGGTGCCAGGTTCAAACCGAATGGCATCCTCTGAAAAACATAAGTTTGATCCCTGATCCGTAAGGCCAGAAATCTTTGAAATCTTTTGTTTACCGAGACGTGCCAATAAGCGTCTGTCAGGTCTAAGGAACACATCGAACCTCCCGGCGGAAGTGTTAGCCTAATTTGGTGCACTGTTAACATCCTGAATGACTCGTTGTGAATGTGAAGGTTCAGATATGACAGGTCTACGACGGGTCTCATCTGAACACTGTCCCTTTTGGGAACCAAAAATAGCTTGGATGTGAAGACTGGGTAATTTTGAGGGACCGGGATGATGACATTCTTGGCCATCATTTCCGTGACCAGTGACTCCACCTCTAAAGAAACTAGATTCGCCGTTGTCGGCTGACGTAAACGAGGTCGCCGGAGCCACTGCCAAGTCATGCCTTTGCGTGCCACCATCCTTGCCCATGTGTTTAACGGCCATGCTTGGTGACACCTTCGGAACGACCCAGTTAGCAGACAAGGGTTCGTCGGCTGTACTACCCTCGGATCCACCCGCCTTAAGACCGGCCCCGGGAATGAGAGAGACATTAGTTTTTTGATGGTGGTGGAGGTGGTGGTGGTGGACGCTTCGCCGGCTGGCTGGCGTTGGCAGAAGACGTGCCCTGACCTGGTTTATTATAGCCTCGTCCTTTCTGACCTGTAAACTTACCCTGTTTGTACCTGTACTGACCTTGAGTGGAGGAGGACTTAGGTAGATGAAAGGGCTTAGATCCCCCCGGCTGTGCTTTTGCGACTGGCTTAGGTTTGGGGAAGTTAAAGGCAGGTTTCTTAGAAGGGGCGGGACTATGTTTAAAGGCCTGAGCCATATTAAAAACGGTTCTCCACACCTCAGGGGACATTAAAGAGGGAGTGAGCACTGGTGACATGACCACCTGATTCGCAATACGATCAGGAAGCTTCCGTACTAAGGACATCCTGAGATCTTGTCGTGCTCGCACCGCCTCAAGCAAGGCTGTGCGTATGTCACCCAATGACTGAATTGACGACTGAAGGAGCAGTCGCCGAGACAGTTCAACCAATCTTCTAGCATCCGCGTCTGCGATTGCCTGAGTGGACCGGAGCATCGATTTAGCCACCTGTTGCGTCACAATGTACTGTGAGAACAGTCTAAATGCTTTCCCCCGTAGCCTAAATTCTCGGTCTAGGTGAGTAGGGGTAGAGGTAGTGAAAGGGTCCTTGAGTTCACATAAATTGATTTTGGGGGCAGCTAAGAAATCAAACAAAGCTGAAGGGACTCCGCCGGCAGAACACACTGGCATCGAAAACCAAGAATGACTATCCTGAGGGATCTGGTGGGAAGTTTTTGAGGTGAAGGTGGTCGCCAAGTTCTGAGCCTCCGTCTCCCAATCCACCCAAGGTCCCGGACCCAACTGCCCCACCTTCAACACTGGATTAGCGGCTGAGTCTGTGACAGTTTGCAAATCAAGTTCTGGTGTGAGGGTTGACAGTGTCTTTATGTCATTAAAACCATCGTGCTTAGACCAGTCAGAAAACAGTTTCGAAGCTGAGGCAGGGGGCAGGGCAGGTTTAGCAGTATAAACAAAATAGTCCTGGTGATAATAATTAGGAATGGCCTTAACATTAACATCTAGTACATTCCCCAAAGTATCCAAGGCCCTTAATTTTTTAGATTTATTGCCTTGTATTACCCACTCTCGTGGCACCGGAAGTTCCCCTGACAAGGTAGGTTGAGCGAGCTCTGGATTAGTGGGGATCAAGTGAACCCATGACTCATCTGGGCCGTACAGTAAGGACATAGCTACCTTTCTCATAGGTGCTTTATCTAAAGGGGGTGGATTGACATCCGTTATAACCCTTACATTCGAAGTAGTCAGTGCCGCCGTAGCAGGCCTAGTGACCACCGATGGTGATATAGAGGGAGGGTGAGGGATCTGAGTCAAAGCAATAGAAGTCATCAGAGGCCGGACGTTAGAACTTGTCATAGGAGCTCCCAGGTCCACTGTAGGAGTCTCCGGCTGTTGGCCAAAAAATTTAGTGAGAGCATTAACTAGCAGCCCATCTATTTCCTCTGCTGTGACAAATTTATTCGATGATGAACTCAAAGGTGAATCATTACGATCCTGTGCGGCGTCTAAAACTGACCCTGACTCCTGCACTTCCATGTCTGAGATGATAGATACATTGTCTTTGTCATCCGGCTCACCACGAGAGGATTCCGCCGAAGCCGGAGTCTCATCTTGTTGTAAAGACAAGTCAGGAATAGATGATGGGATCGCCGCGTCCCGGTGGACATCAGCCACTGTTTGTGTAGTTCTAGCCATAGGTTGAGAAAACCGCCAAACACCCATGCCTTGGCCTGCACTCCCTTTGGAGTCTGAAATACCCTCAATTATGGAGTTCCCACTTGACTCTGCCAGTGGACGATCACTGTCCACTGAACTCTCCAAATCTAGAGTTAAAATACTAAGAGGTAAACTATCTTTTGGTACTGGTACTAAATTCTCCCCATGAGATTGCACACTAGCTCTGTCGGGGGTAGAGGTATGACGAGAGGCACTAGACTCCAGTGAACGCCGGGAGGCCTTTCGATCATGTGAGTCCTTCCGGGAAGATTTGTGGCTACGGTGCGACCGCGAACTGCTCTTGGGTTTAGAAGATTTCTCGCTATATCCACTTGTTGACCCCTCTGTCTTACTCTTCTTGCTCGTTGGTGAAGAAGAGAGACTCGGCGGCTGCTGCCTAAGCGGGGACCTGGACTTAGATCTCTCCCGTGACGAGGAGGCTGCCACCGGGGGCGTCGGTTCTCGCTGTCGCTTAGCTGTGCCTGGGGCTGGAGCAAGTATAGAACCCTGTCCAGTCTCTGTTGGTTTATGAACAGTTACTCTAGAGGGACGTTTAAGGGGAGGGTGCTCAAATAGTAACTTATCCCACAACTGGACGTTATCGCATTGAAGTGACTTATGAGCCACAATAGTAGTATAAGCGGTCATCTGCTGCCTGACCTCCCGTAAGGCGACCGCTGCGGTCTTGTCATTGTCTTGTAAGACTTTTAAACTTGAGTTGAGAGCAAAAGGTACAGTTTCGCATCACCCACAGACCCCTTGAGCGGTCGAGACATTTAACACATTTTATACAAAGGGTGTGCGCAAAAATAGGGATACCTGAACAGGAGGGCGTAATGCATAAAGCAAAAACCGGGGCAAAGGTAGCCATGACAGAGACTGGTGGGAAACTTACTCCAGGTTCTGTATAGACCCGCCGGGACCCAGCTCTGGAAAAAAAGAAAATTTCCAGGAATTAATGCTCATAAGGTTAATCCAACATGTCCGCACACAAGTGTTAAATAACCCGCCGGGTAACGAGACGCAATCCACAATGACTACGGCTCGCTACGCGGTGGGGTTCCTAAGTAAAAGATTTCAAATTATCTTAACTTGTCCAAAAAGATTTATGAATACCCTCTGACATAATATAAAGACCCGCATGGCGTTTATAACTGATTTAGTCTTTCCGGTGGTGTTTGTTTCCAGATTCAATTTTGGAAAAACCCCCTAAAAAAGACGCCGGCCCCCAAATTATCTCGTAGATAAAAAACTGGGAAGCCTGACACATATACGAGATCTAACTTCTCCCGAAGTATCTTTTTAGATCGCCGTATGCTGAAGGCGGCGATACAAAACGTATCCCTCAATTGTCTGGTTAACTAACTGAATTGTAAATTCGTTATTCCCACCCTTCCAGGGAGCACCCGCCGGGTGTGAATATTAGTTTAAAAACTGTTAACCCCAATTACGCCTTAAGCTGAAGGCGGCGATACAAAACGTATCCCTCAATTGTCTGGTTAACTAACTGAATTGAAAATTTTTTATTCCCACCCTTCCAGGGAGCACCCGCCGGGTGTGAATAATAGTTTAAAAACGTTAACCCCAATTGTGCCTTAATTCGCCGTATGTTGAAGGTGATACACAATGCATCCCTCAAAAGTCTGGTCAACTAAACTGAATTTCTATTGTAAATTCGTTCATCCCACCCTTCCAGGTTGCACCCGCCAGGTGATTTAAAGTTAACCCCAACCAAACCTATCCCCATTTCTTTGTAAAAGATCGCCGGGGAGGAAAAACAACAACAGCTTAGTTTTTTATTGGCTTTGCAAAACTGAAAAAAATACAAACACGTGTCCGTATGAACACTGTTAGATGGGTACAGCCATCCCACCGGGATTCATAAGGGGCCTGAAACAGGCACCACAGAGACGCAGTCCTGGGGAGCCACAGACACCCACTCGCCGGGGAAACAAGCCTGTTTTTAAACCACGCGTGGCTAAAACTCGGCAACCAGCCGGGTTTTTCATGGTGTAACCGAGAAAAACCCGCCAGAAATAACCCACCCCGTCCAGATACCATCTGAACGCAAAACAGGACCGAGGCGTAGCCAAAACACAACTAACGCCGGGCCCAACATAGTCCGAGGAATTAGCCAATACACAACTAAACCAGGACACATAAATAGTCCGTGGAATTAGCCAATACACAACTAAACCAGGACACACATGACACAGTAGTACATATTTATAACATAAATCAATAACACTTGTACATGTGGCAAAGCTACGAGAAGCTGGCTAGGCCTAGGCAGACGGACATAAAAGTAAACATGTCGTAATATAAACAAAAAGCACTGAATTATATCACAACAGGAACCACCGTCAACACACCACTGTAGCAAACACTTCCGGCAAAGGGAAGAACTGACTCGGGACCCAGAAAAAAATTCACTAAGTGAAGAAAAATACGCTGGGAACGTCAGCAAAAGTAAGCTACCTCATCAGAAAGATAAAAGGAAGCAATAATAACGCGTAATGAAAGCCGCCTGCATCACAAAGCTAGCTAACAGTGAAAAAGTTCACAAGTCCACAACAGGACCACGAGGGTACATCCGAAATAGATGCCCCAAACACACGACCCAAAATACACTGCACTGCGGGCAACCAGCCCAGGACACTCCTGCTACGCATATCCTAACCTTACTCGATACATCCCGGAGTAAACAAATGAGAAAAAACTCACTAGGGACGCAACAAATGCGGAACCAGCGGAGCGTGGGGAGACACGTCCGGGCAGGCTGAGCGCAGAGCAGAGAAGGAAGAATGACGCCTGAGTCAGCGTCTGGTCAAAGATCCACACAAGTACATCCACGATAGTATGGAAAGCTTATTGAATAGTTATTCTTATTTTCTTTTTCTTTTTATATTTTACGAAGTTTTTTCGTAGTAAGAACCCAATTCATAATGACTGAAGCCATGAGTGAGGTCGCGTGCGCTCATGATGAAGGCTCCTCATATTTTAAATGCTCTGCGCAGTAGATTCAAAACTACGGCGGATGAGTGTTTGAAGAGGGTGCCTTATGTAATAGGCATGTTCGTCAATGATGGAGGGGCCACTAATAAATTAAGTACTCTACGACGTGCATTACTGAACCCTCCCAGTAGAATTACTGGAGTTGCTCAGACGGTGCTTAGTACACCAGGCCAACTGAAGGCGTCTTGACAAGTGTACAGACCCTTATCTCGAGAATTTTTGAAAAAGTAAATCTCCGTGGAGTAGACAAGACTGCAACCCAGGGGCTGGAAAAAAAAAAAAAAAAATTTTACCAAATTTTTCTCGGAAACTAACCTAGCCGAGGCAGACGAAAAGACACGACAAACTGTGGAGACGGGTCAACCTTAGAGCCGTTGTGTAGGTGGGAAAGCCTTGAGCTACGTGTACTGCTATTCTTAGCAGTAACTGCTCGTTTTACTCGAAGAGTCTACTCCTGGATACTCGATCAAGACGCGATCTTAAAGGCTAGACTCGTAGTAGGGCCCTCATCAGGCGCCCACTGCGAGGGGTTCCCTCTTTGTCTTTTCGGGTGATGTTAATCCAAAAAACAACGAATCCTTAACGGAGCGAAGTGTTAGGGATTCTATAAACTCCTAAAGACCAACCCTTCTGCACGTCCAGAACTAAGTCCGCCAACCGGTAGAAACGTAAGCACGGCGTGAGCCTACGTCACGCCTTTACCTCTTGTAACCAGGTAGGTTGAGTCCACTCGAAGTTGACGTCACTACTTTACGGTAACTTGTGCTAATGTCCGGAAACCTGCCGGGGAGCCATGGTGTATCACCGGGTGCGTACGGCGGAGCGTATTTCTAAAACTCCTGTTGCCAAAGGCCTGGGGCGAAATTATGGTTAGGGTGGTGAGATTGAATCTCGAACCAACCGAAGCCCAATATCGTACTTGAAGTGATTTCGATGCTAAAATCAAAGATTTCTGAGCGAGGGGGACTTAGGAAAATTTGTTGTGCCTATTCCTATACCATCAGATTTGTAAGAAAAGCCGACTCGATAGAAAAAGTGGAGCAACCGACCTGGGACTGTTATTGTGTCGGGGAGGTTGACAGTGTCAGAGCTGCTAGACCTACACTGATTCCAATCCATAGTATAACCCCGTACCCTCTGGTCAGCGAGAAACCTGTAGACTGCACCAGCTAATCACCTATCGCCGGGGGCAAGCCCCCTAGGCAGTATCACCATTTTTTAGTAGAGGTTGTAAAAGTCGTCTCGACTGGCCCTCGTACTATTTAAATGGGTAAGGTGGAAAGCATAACTGAGGCGTCTATCTTGACCGTTTGGCCGGCGGTCAGTGCGTGTATACGCCGTCTCACCTTAACACTGCGACTCTTTGTCCGGCGGCCCTTGCGTGTATGCGCCGGTTCGCCTTAACACTGTGTTATTAACCCGAAAATCAAGTGTCCAAGCTAAAATTTTCTCAGTTTCCCTATTAGATATGTTAACGTGGCATATGTAGTTCAAAGAATTAAGAGACATTTCGGTGTCGGAAAACAACAGGATAGTGCCCGAGATGATCGTTCGTACACAAAAATATGAGGCGATCTTCAAAAATCCCTGGGACTGATGCGACACATATCCCCGTATCATAACGTGGTATTTCGACCGGGAGGTAGTGAACTCCGGCGGGCCATGACCCTAGAGTTTACAGCGATATGCCTCCCAGCCTACCGAGCGTAAAGATTCCGAAACTGTGTCTCTGTATTTGTCTTCGCTTCCTACCTATCCACCAGGGAAGTGGAGAAATCGAAGCTAGAGGTCATTTGAGGTACTCAACATGTGCCCCTGATTTGAAACCTAAGTTTGCCTGTCTGAGTGCATAATTGACTGTTGTGTTCTGCCAAAAAAGGGGTGAACGCGCCAGAGGGAATATCACCACTCACAAACGACGGAGACTCCGGCAGAGTCCAGTGGTCAGAAGAGCTAAAGGTCTATTGGATATGCTGCGTTCATAACAGGTGACAAAATCCAAGGGGTTAGACCAAGACTAGATCCTATAACCCGTCGCCCTAAGACGACGTGTGTACTAGGTTGTGAGCCTATACTTTTCCAGAAGAGAAAACTAGGCGAGGATACTTCCAAGTACCTATCTTAGAAGACAGCCCGTAGATACATTAACGTTGGTGTTTACGAATAACCGTGATATATGTTCCACATAATGAAAGTACCCATTGAAGCTCTGCTGAAAAGAGTTATGTCCCCTAGGTGACAGCTGAACAACTGTAATTCATATTCGTTACCCATATGTCTCATATTTACTAGGGCCCCGTCCATAATTACGGGGCCCTACTAACTATTAGGTTGTCTCTACTTCCCTTCGGGAATCAAACCAATAATTTGGAACTTATGATAGATTAACGAAAGTAAGGTAAAAACGAGGCACCGTCTCACCGACCGTTCGTTAGGATAAGATAAAAAATAAGCCGTCTTGCCGGCCTAGGTTCAGCTGAAAAATTATGAGCCGTCTCATCTGCATAACTGCGTAACACAATTATGAGCCGTTTTCTTGGCTTCATTAACCTTAGGGACCATTAAAGGAGATACTAAGTGAGCCCATCTTACCTTAGATTCAACTAGAAAGAAGACTGACTTACCCTCTTCCACGACCTCGGCTCTCTCCTGTCACTCGGGAGAGCGAGGGTCGTAGGCGGAAGTGGACGATCCGTCGCCGGGGTGGCAATCTAGAACGGTGTTGGGCGAAGCCGGGCGGGTTCTCGGACCGGGGGGTGGGGGTGGGGTTCCGGGTTTAACTCAACTTGGCCCTAGCAGCTGCTAATGGCCCATTGTTCAATTAAGTGTCTAGTATTTGTTGCATAACACAACGAGTACTGTGACCTCGAAAATAAGCATTGAAAGCTAAGTTTTACAATCAATATCCTCCTGTGGTATAGGAGGTGAATGTAGGTAAAATTCGATCAAGGCCGCAAGGCCCGGATGATCTAGAAAATGTTTTCCCCCTTTAATTTGTGCCGCAAAAGATCTACGCCCACCGTGCGTGACTGGGAATTCCAGGGACAACTAAGGTCCATCTTGCACCAATTTCAGTGTGCGAATAGCGGAACGTTAAAGCAACAAACAAGTAGGCATGGAGGCTTAAGTGAGAAACTTGTAAAAAAGGGAACTGAACCCCCCACCCCCCCTTGCAGGGAACGGGACTGCCCTATGCCGTGCCGCTCAGGGTGAAAAGACCTGGAAAGAAAATTTCCAGGAAATCATGTGCTCATAAGGATAACCTGAGAGGTGTTAAACATCGTATCTCAAGTCCGGCGGAAAATTAGAAATAGCCACTACTATTCTAACCTTCGACCGGACCTGACCCAGCACAGCACACTGGGATTACTCGGTGTGGAAACTGCGTATCTGTGACAAGCTTCACTGGCCCAAAAACGTGTTGACAGCGTGTTATCTTTCCGTGACTATTGCAAACAGTGTAAGTGTAACACTGCTCCTCTGCTACTATTAATGACTACGGCATATAGTCCCACCAACCTGACTAGTTCGCTGCAGAGCGACTAAGCATTAGGACCAGGTTAGATAGTATCGCCGAGCGCTTAAGGCTCGCCGCGGGAGGCTAATGTTCAGGGCGAGTTTCCTCGGCGGGCCGAGTAAAAGGTTCCCTTTACGAAAAAGCATTTCCGCCGGGAGGTATGTGGTGAAGCACAACGCCGGGACATTTGGAAAGTTTCAGAAAAACTCTGCAAGAGTGGGAACCGGCGGCTCTGTAGCAAAAAGTCACCGGAAAAACAAACCAAAAATCTTCTAGGTGTTGACTACGCCGGGTAAGTCAACCCCCCAAAAAACGCAAACATGCACACCACTGCTGGACATTTGGATAGCACGTAAACCTCTGCAAGAGGAGGAACCCGGCGGCCCCGCTGAGAAAGCCGCCGGAGAAACTAACCAAAAGGTATCCCGAGGTGTTGACATAACCGGGAAATCAAAACCCCCCCAGAAAACCCCCACACATAAGGGGACGTCTCCCAAAGCATAACATAGGCTATAACAACACAGAGTAAATTTATAAACAATAAATATATTCTCTAGCCTACACTGGAGACCCCTAACGAGGCTGGCCACGAGGCTCGATGAAACAAAATATGGTAGACACCAAACGCTCCGACGAACTCGTAGGCGGAGCAGCACCCAGATGCTCCGAAGAAAACAGCAGCAACAGCAGCCACCACATGCTCCGAAGAACACACAGCGGCAGCACGAGGAAGAGGGGCCCGGAGCGGGGCCCAAACGCAGAAATGGACTCCAGAAGGCACCGTACCACGTGCGGCCACCCTTAAACCAGAGCATCTGCTAAAAACAAAAATGCAACCGCCGCATAGTGCTAGCCTGAAGCATAATCTTGCGGTAAAGTAGCCTCCTAACTAAGCTATAAGAGAGCTAAGGCGCAAATATAAAAACAAAACAAACCACATGGCGCGTCGAACCTGGTAGGCCTACACGTCGGCGCCTGTTACAATAGTACCCTAAACTGAATTTACACACACTCCCTGCGGGCGTACCAATGGGGCAGCCTGTGCTAGTTTTTATTTATTTTTTATTTTATTTTTTAACAGAGACAATGAACGGAGGAAGGAAAAACACAGATAAAACAAAAAGGTCCATGTGCCTAAAAGTATCCTCCATTCATAAAATGTTTGTAACAACTGGATTTAAACTTTTGTAGATTGTAAGTTTGTGGAAAGCAACTCGAGGGAAGTGAATTCCAAAGAGTAGTAGTTCTAGGGATAAATGAATTCTGATAAGCAGAAGTTCTGCATTGTGGAGGAGAAATAGTAAATTCATGGGCGCTCTCGGCTGCCCTAGTTCTACGGGGAAAGATGTGGAGAGGCGGCACAATTGAAGCAAGTTCCTCGGAACAATTGCTGTGAAAATATCTGTAGAATAATGCAAGGGATGCAACGTTTCTTCGTATGGATAATGTAGGAAGGTCCTGTGTGATTGCAGGGTTATTGATTAATCTAATAGCTTTATTTTGAATTTTGTCCAACTGCCTCAATGCAACCACTCCACTTCCACTCCACAGAGGTGAACAGTAATCCATCTGAGAACGCACATGACTTTTATATACTACGGCCAACTGCTCGTCAGTGAAGAATTCTCGAACTCTGTACAGGAGTCCCAGTTTTTTTAGAGGCATTCTTAGCAATGCTTCTAACATAATGTGTCCAGCTCAAGTTAGTAGTTAATGTTACACCGAGAATGTCAATACTTGGGGAAGTGGGAATATTTACCTCATTAAAAAATATATGGGAGTCAGTGAGATTCTGTCGGTTAGAAAATTGAATGTACTTGGTTTTCTGTGCATTAAAGGAAACTAGATTCTTTTGTCCCCATTCATTAATTCTAGAAAGGTCCTGGTTCAGAGAAATTGCAGTGTTTATTTTTGAATTTATAAGATGGGGTTGGGTGAAAGAATTGGTAAATGTGAAGGAACTGTGGAGTGTTGAGTCATCTGCGTAGGAATGTATTGGATTATGAGTGGTAGATATGAGATCATTGATATGAATGAGGAACAGAGTTGGGGCCAAAACTGATCCCTGGGGAACACCAGCATTTATTGAGTGAAATTGAGAATAAAGGCCATCTACCATTACACATATTTTTCTGTTATGAAGATAAGAAGAAATTAGTGGAACTAATGATGCAAGGCCGTAGTGTGACATCTTCGACAATAAGGATTGATGCCAGACTCTATCAAATGCCTTTGATATATCCAGTGCTATTGTATGTGTTTCACCATGTTGGTCTGTAGCTTGGTTGATTTGATGCGTAAGAAGGCAAAGAATGTCTGCAGTTGATCGACATCGTCTAAAACCATATTGCCTATCACTGATTAATTTATTATTCTCAAGATGCTTAATTATGTGATTATTTAATATAATTTCAAAGACTTTACCAAGAGTGGAAGTTATAGCTATTGGTCTGTAGTTTGATGGATCTGAAGAGGCAACTTTTTTAGGAACTGGATGGATGTTTGCTTCTTTCCAGGGTACTGGGAAGCATGAGGTACGAGTACACAGACAGATTTTTTTTGCCAATACAGGAGCGAGCACCAAGGAGCAATTCTTAAGTACTATTGGAGGAATTTCATCTGGACCAGGAGCCTTATCTACTGAGATTCTTCAAAATAGTTTTGACATGTCTGGTGTGGATCTTAAGTGAGGGAATTTCAGGCGAATTAAAATTAAGTACAGGGACATCTTCATTTATTTCATCTAAGGTTGAGTTGGTGGAGAAAATATCCGCAAGAAGGTTAGCTTTAAATCTAAAACCCTGTCTGAGACACTTCAGATGTATACAAATGAGTAAAGACTCACGAGAAGCGAGATAACGTCGAATGAAGCTGGAGCACAAGGACCCCCATCCGCATGGGACGCCCGCGGGAGGGAGAAGGACGAAAATGGCCACTAGAGGGCCTGAAGTCGGGGAAGCGAAACACGAGAAATCCACATTTGGCAAGTCATATGATAACATTATAGTTATTTTTATTTTATTTTTTACGGAGTTTTTTCTGTAGGGTACCCAATCAAAATGACGATTCCATAAGGGAATTAAGCGTGCACTTATGACGAATACTACATGATCCTCCCGCGGCGGTTAATTCAAATGGCTGACACAGGATGTTGAATGGAGCTATTATACTAATAGGCAATATCGTTAATGATGAAGGGGCCACTATTAAATAGGGACATCTGGAGGAGGAGGGGCCTGACTAGGGGCATCCGGTGGAAGAGGGGTCATCTGGCCAGGGTTATATACAAAATATTGAAAATTAGTAGGGTCTGGTACTGCCTGAATTAGAACATCTAACACTCTCCCTTGCACGTCCTTTGCCCTAAAAGCCTTGCGCCTGTTTACTTCTATTGACCACTCTCGTGGCACCGGGACCTCCCCCTGAGTTGATCTGTGCCCTTTCCCTCTAGTCATAGCGGTAACCGGGAGCCAAAGCCTCCCCGGTACTTTCTGGATCAGGGAACGATCATTGAATGTTGGCTGAGACCTTGGAGGTAGATTTTGAGATTTAGAAGCTGTGCTTTCGTCGAGAACCGCCGGCTGTCGACGAGGCTGAAGGGGAAACTGAGATGGAGGTTGTAGGTAAGAACTCCTTCTATCCTCCTTTCCACCGCCGTGAGGTAGTGAGCCAGAATCAGTGTCCATTTTACCCCCGGAAGACACCGAAGTGCCAGAGCCAAACATAGGTGATTGAAAAGAGGTACTAGACATTGCCGACAGTGATTCATTCCCTTGTCGGGATTGCAACTGACCGTCCAACGGTAAGCCTTGTCCCAGCTTACCAGCGGTGGAGAAAGCTACGTTAGAGGAAGTCGGAAGCCAGGATCAGTTTCTGTTATAACATTAATTTTGGCCGGAGACAAATGGCGGATGGACACTTGTTCTGGCCGTGACCCAGGTGTGGAAACAGAGTTACTAGGCACCCCCCCCCCCCCTTTATCTCTAGGGAGAGTGGTCACAGGGTTACCCGGCGGAGGTCCCGTTGCCGGCGGAGGGACTACGTGGCGTCTTATGGCACATTGTTGCATGACCTTATGTAATAATTCATCCAATTGTTTGGACGTAAAACATGGAGGTTTCGGTCGTTTTAGAGGCTTTGGCCGGTTTCCTTGTGTCTGTTGTTCTTCTACTTGTACCGTCGAACTTGTGTTTAGTATCTTACTACCACTAGGTTGAGATGTTAAGTCTGAACTATGTGTCGGAGAATCCCGGTGTCGGGACCCCGGCGGGATAATTGGTACTTTAGGCAGTTGAAGAACTGTGCCGCTTGGTACTGTGTTCCTAATGGGTGGCCTTACAGTCTGCCCTTTTGTAATTTGGTCTAAAGCAGTGTCAGACTCTACTGTTGTGACCGCCTCTAGTGTGGTAAAAGATGGAGGATTATCTGCCTGTATCACCTTAGCCTGAGGGTGAACACTGTCCTTGTTGTTCGAGCTCGGGGCCTCCGGCGTTGAAGACAACTCCTGTCCCTGAACGTCACTGGTATCCAACACAAGTCTAGAACCCTGGAGCCTAACCGTAACTGACTTTCTAACCCTCATCGCAGACCGCGATCGCTCGGCGTCCGTCGCGATGAGACTGGGGAAAACCACCGGCATCGCCGCGGCGGACGTCGATGCTACCGGCTGCTGCTCCGTTTGACAAACTTGCGAGCTAGAGTTAAGGCTGTCTAAAGTTACCCTCTCCCTGCGCCGAGGGCTAGATAGTTTTCGTATCTTATCTGGCAGGAACTCCACGCTGGAAGACCTCCGACCAAGGCCTTCAGGAGGTAATGGTTGGGATGGAGAGAGACATTCCGGCGACTCCGAGCGACTCCTCTTGTAGTGGGGAGGGGAGCTCTGTATGGAGGTCGTAGACGAATGGGGGGAGGCCATGTTCATGCATGTTACCGGGGGGTTCTGTGTCTGAGAAACTGGGGTGGTTTCAAAAGATTATAGTTTAACTATTCTTAACAATTCAGCATTATCGCAGCATAACTCAACGTCTGCTACCCTAGACACGTAAGCTGCGAATTTGTTCTTTATCTCGATGAGTGTTAATAGACATGACACATCCTGGCTTGCTAGCCATTCCTCAAATAAGTCTGAACACACTGGGCATTTGCAAGATGACCATAAGAAAGAGGATCTGTCTAGACACCTTACACACCGTATACATAGCCTGTGTGCTGCGACAGGTACTAGGAGGCACGTCGGCGTCGAACAAATGGAAAACAGAGGCATGATAACAGAGTCTCCCCTCCCCGGCGGGAACAACTCATCCGTAGCTGGCCGGACTGTAGAAGGGATCTGGAAATAGAACATTTCCAGGAATCAATGCTCATAAGGATAACCTGAGAGGTTTTAACATCCTATACTCCCGGCGCCAGAACAAGGGTAGGCCACAGCCTCAATCCCTGTTCTGATCCCTAAGAGATTTTTTAGAGTCTCCCTCCTCACGCCCTTTTCAATCATAAGGAGGGGCTCCATAACGGGTTGCCAACCTGTGATATGGGTCATAGATTCGAAAGCCAAACCAACTCAGCGGTTAACTGTGTGCCATTACATACAATTGCTAGCAGCCGCCGGTAAGTTTACTCACCGAGCCGCCGCATGACGGGGTAAACTGATAGGCTTAACCGGCTCGCCGAAACTCGTATCAGAGATACGTATCCTTCTGCCGGACATGCAGGACCGGCGTCAGGATAGGTAGTGGCACACTACCACATACACAAAATATAACAGGGGGGAAAAGACAAGAGAACCAGACCACACGCCAGCACGGCGGCCACAGACCTCAGGCCGCAGACATAAGGACCGGCGGGTCAAAAACAAGGACAATCCTCGGCTACGGGCACCAGCCTGAGAGAAAACCTTCCTCTAAACAAAAACACCCCTGCAACAAGGACGTCTCCTTGAGCTCCCTGAAAGTGGGCAACACTGATGCACGTGAGCACAAGAAAATGGGGCACAGAATATATCACATACAGGTAAAAAACATACACCCCTAACAATAAAGAGTCCCTAAAGGCTTTATCACGAGGCAAAGAATCTTCACGTAGGATAACACTTACTCTGAAGACAATATCGAGCAGCACGAAGCAGATGAAGCCCCCGCACGGGGCCTTGTCACACCACGTGTGACAATCCTTGCACTGGCACGTCTACACAATGAAAAAAGACAAGGCCCCTAGGCCGAAACATTGGACTGTAGAACAGCTCGTGAAGATAAAAAGCCTCCTAACTAAGGAGAAGCAAAAAACTAAGGCGCAAAGTAAGAGACACGAGTAAACACCCAAGTGGCGTCAGTCTTGAACACAACATGTTAGCGCCTGAAATGTACCCTAATTTTAACACTTCCTGCGGGCAAACCATAACACAACCCGTGCTAGCTAATCTAAACCTTGTTCACTACAACTCAGATATATACAAATGAGCAAAGACTCACTAGAAGAGAGCGAACGTCGAATGAAGCAGAGCCCGGGGCACACGTGTTGACACGAATTGGCTTTCTGGATTGTTTCCAGACCCAAGACAGGGTAGTGTAAGTCAAATACGAACTGAAAATTCAGACAATGCACAATCAGTAACATCCAACTCTAATACTCTTAAGGTGTTTTATGTAAATGCTCGTAGCATACGCAATAAATTTTCAGATCTAGAGGAAATCGTGTTTACAGAACATTATGATATAATCGGCATTACAGAATCTTGGTTAAATACGGAAGACAGAGACTTTTTAGCCGAATATACGCTTCCTGGTTATACAATGTTTGAGAAAAGTCGGATCAATAGAAATGGAGGAGGAGTTCTGTTTTTTATAAAGGAAAGTCTTAATCCCGTCTTAATGTCAAAACCTCAAATTGCGAATATAGACATATCTTACGTACTATTAAATAATAAACGAGGAACTAAAATAACACTAGCTTTATTATACAGACCCCCATCTCAATCAGTGCAAACTGACAGTGAAATTTATGAACAAATTGCAGAAATAACTAACATACAAGATACCGTAATTCTTGGCGATTTCAACTTACCCGTGACTAAATGGGGCGATATTCTTACTTCACACTCTGGACACGACCTCTATGCTAACTTGCAAGAGAGTTCACTTTTTCAATTTGTACAATCTCCGACCCGTGGTAATAATGTGCTTGACCTTGTACTCGCAACAAAAGAAGAATTAATAGAGAATTTGAATGTTGGTGATGAATTCAGTAACAGCGACCATCGTACGATAACTTTCACTTTAAAGTTTACTAGTAACAAATCAAATAGCAGCATTGAGAAAGTCCCTAATTTCAAGAAAGCAAATTTTCATAAACTTAAATCAAAACTTAAAGAAACTGACTGGAGCTTTCTGACTAACAATAACGACATAAATACATCTTGGGAGTGTTTCACAACCACTTACCTTAAGGCAGTGCAAGACTGCATACCATCGAAAATACGGCGTCCAGTCCAAAATGATAAGCCCAAATGGTGGAATAAAGATATTTCAGACTGTCTGCTTGCTAAAAAATTTGCTAATGATAGATTAAAATCCTCACAAAATGACGAAGAACGGGTGAAATTTGTAGAGCTACGACGCAAAGCCAAAAAGTTAATTAAGCAAAGTAAAAAGACCCTGGAGTTACATGTTGCGAATCAAAGTAAAACAAACCCGAAAGAATTCTATAGTTATATCAGAAAGAAAAAAGTAGTTACTTCAACTGTTGGACCGTTTGTCGATGAAAATGGAGAATACACCAAAGACGAAGTACAAATGAGTAATGCCCTCAATACCTTCTTTGCATCAGTTTTTACAACCGAAGACCTCAGTGATATCCCTACACCATCGCCAATTCAGATTGATAATTCAGATGTTCTAAGCAATATCACCGTTACAGAGAGAGAAGTATTGAATTGTTTAGATAAACTCAAGGTAAATAAAACGCCTGGACCTGATACAATCTCACCTAGAGTTCTAAAGGAAGCTAAGGATGAGCTCTCCAAACCACTGACATTGCTATTCAATGAATCCTTGCAGTCTGGGGCTATGCCTGATCAGTGGAAGCTAGCCAACGTAACACCGATATTCAAAAAAGGCAGCAAATCCCTACCCAGTAACTATCGTCCAATTAGCTTAACCTCAATTGTATGTAAAATGCTAGAAACGGTCATAAGAGACAGACTCGTAAATCACTTAGAGGCAAATAACTTACTTAAAGATACTCAACACGGCTTTCGTAAAAAACGTTCCTGTTTAACAAACCTCTTAGACTTCTTCCACGATATCTTCAACCTCTACGATGAGAGTAAAGCTGTAGATATTATATACCTTGATTTTCAAAAGGCCTTTGACAAAGTTCCCCACAAACGATTACTGCTAAAACTAAAAGCGCATGGAATACAAGACGGTGTGTTGAAATGGATAGAAAATTGGCTCAGCGACAGAAAGCAAAGAGTAGTCATAAACGGTAAGGCATCTAAATGGACCAATGTAAGTAGTGGGGTACCCCAGGGATCGGTACTAGGACCAATTCTCTTTCTAATTTACATCAACGACATAGATGAGGGTCTCACCTGTACAGTCTCGAAATTTGCTGACGATACAAAAATTGCAAATAGCGTACTCTCAAAAGAACAAGTTGACGATATGCAACACAATCTAGATAAATTGTCATGTTGGGCCCAAATTTGGCAAATGAGTTTCAATGCGGATAAATGTAAAGTACTACATATCGGATACCTAAATGAGAAAGCAAACTATTCGATGAATGGCACTCAGCTTAAGAATGTAAACAAAGAAACCGATCTGGGAGTAACAATATCGAGTAACCTAAAACCGAGTCAACAATGTTCAGAAGTTGTTAAGAAGGCAAACAAAATAATTGGCTTTATAGGCAGGTCATTTGAGCATAAATCCAAAGATGTTATCCTAACCCTTTACAATTCCTTAGTCCGCCCTCTTCTGGAATACTGCGTTCAATCCTGGTGCCCTTATTACCAAAAAGATATAAACAAGCTAGAACGAGTTCAACGTAGAGTTACCAAAATTATACCTAGCCTAAAGAACAAACCATACGAAGAGCGTCTTAGAGAATTAAATCTATTTCCTTTAACCCAGCGCAGATTAAGAGGCGACTTAATTCAAGTGTTCAAAATCATCAAAGGCATCGACAATATGAACTGTAGTAAGTACTTCACTATCGACCAATCTAATTACACGCGGGGAAACGGTTGCAAAATTATTGGTAAATCTTTTAACTCACACGAATCTAAGAATTTCTTCTTCAATCGAGTTGTCAACTTGTGGAATGGGCTTCCCCGAGACGTTATAGACTGCAGCACCGTTGATTCATTTAAACTCCGCTTAGACAAATATCTCGCATCAAACCCGCGACTGACTGCGTTTGTAAATGAATAACTTTATTGTATACCCCCCTCAGTTACTAACCCATCTGTCCCCTACTAACTTCCTAATCCTGCCACGGACATTAGTTCTAGGGCAGTAGTTCCCTTTCCAATGTTCCCTTACCCACTCTAAACCACTGTTTGGACACTTGATCCTCAGTGTTTTGGAGGACAAGCAGCCTAGAAGGGTCACTAGACCTGTTGTTGCTTGATTTCCTTTGTACTCCTTTGTACTCCTAGGTTGCCCGCGGGGAAGAGAAGGGAGAATGATGCGCTTGGCGAGAAGCGGCAAGAAGCCACAACGCAAGAAATCCGCCGAATGTGGGAAGCGTGTTTATAACAGTATTTAAGTATTAAAGTTTTTCTTTTTTCTTCTCTTATTTTTTACGAAAGTTTTTTCGTAGTGGGTACCCAATCTATGACGACACCATAAGAGAAGTAGCGTTGCACTTATGAAGATGACTCTTGTTTCTTCCCCGCGAAGGCTGATTCAAACGGCCAACGTGGGTGTTGAATGGCGACTATTATACTAATAGGCAACATCGTCAATGATGGAGGGGCCACTATTAAATTACCACTTTCTTTATCAGACTGGGACGCAGAACGTGACGTCTCTGACTCCTGCGTTCCAGATTGGCGAGAAGCTGGGCGTTGGCCAGACGCCAGCTCCTCGTCATATACTCCTTGTTGGTGTAGGTTAGGACCCGGTGACCGGGTCGGGGGGGCCGGCACAGCCTCCAACCGAGACTCGCCGATCCGGGCAGCGGTGTCGTGTGTTTCTGTTTGTGAGTCAAGAACGTAGGTCTCGGACACTTTTTCAGGTTCAGATCCGGAATGTCGTACAAGAATGGGTCATGTCCTGAGGGCTGCAGGTCAGAAGAGCTATCATCTTCCTGCCGGCTAGAACACATACTTTTTTC